>CM059189.1:106260481-106387246 GCA_030323885.1 Branchipolynoe longqiensis | reverse complement strand
GGAGGTGGGGACAGTGGGAATGTGTGGAGAGGGGAGGGGAGGTGGTGACAGTGGGAATGTGTGGAGAGGGGAGGGGAGGTGGTGACAGTGGGAATGTGTGGAGAGGGTAGGGGAGGTGTTGACAGTGGGAGTAGGTGGGTGGGGAGGGGTGGGGAGGTGGGGACAGTGGGAGTAGGTGGAGATGGGACGGGTGGGGAGTGAAGCTGGGGACAGTGTGAGTGGGTGGACAGGGGCTGGGGACAGTGGGAGTGGGATGTGGAGAGGTGGATAGTTGTGGTGGGTGAATGGGATGGGGAGGGGAGCTGGGGACAGTGGGAGTCGGTGGATGGGGGTGTACGTTTTATTGCAGTTGGCCGCTATTATATATGACACGACCGGAGCCCCATATCTATGTGGCAGACATCTGGCTCCATTACCACATCATCATTACACGGTCCCCTCCCCGGCACGTCTTCAACCAGCCCTCCAACTACCAACCCCACACCCTCACCACTCGACACATACCCTCACCACCTCAGCACACACACCTCACCATGCACCCCTCCCACCCCCACACACACCTCACCATGCACCCTAACCAACTGACCCACACCCTCACCACTCCACACATACCCTCACCACACCTCACCACACACACACCTCACCATGCACCCTGACCAACCAACACAACCCTCACCACACACACCTCACCACTCCACACATACCCTCACCATACCTCACCACACACACCTCACCATACACCCCTACCGCCCCTGAGCACACAACACCCACATACCCTCACCCACACTCCACCCCCTCACAATCACATGCACCTGACCCCCACACACACCACACACCCTCGCCACTCCACACATACCCTCACCACACCTCACCACACACACACCTCACCATGCACCCTGACCAACCCACACACACCTCACCACATACACCTCACCACACACACCTACCACCCCCACACACACCTCACCATGCACCCTGACCACCCCACACATACCACACACACCTCACCACTCCACACATACCCTCACCACACCTCACCACACACACACCTCACCATGCACCCTGAGCAACCCACACACACCTCACCACATACACCTCACCACACACACCTCCCACCCCCAACACACCTCACCATGCAGCCTGACCACCCCACGCACACCACACACACCTCACCACTCCACACATACCCTCAGCACACCTCACCACACACACACCTCACCATGCACCCTGACCAACCAACACAACCCTCACCTCACACACCTCACCACTCCACACATACTCTCACCCCCACCCCCATACACACCTCACCATACAGACACCTCACCATACACCATTACCACACCCACACACCACACACACATCACCACCCCACATACCTCACCACCCTACACACATACTTCACACCCCCACACACCACACCACACACACATCACCACACACACACCCTCACCACACAGACATCACCACACACACCTCACCCAACACATCAACACCCCCCACACACCTCACCACATATCTCAACACACCACACCTCACTACACACACCTCATTACACACACCTCACTACACACACCTCACTACACACACCTCACCACACACCTCACCACACCCCACCCCACCACACACCTCACACCTCACCACACACACACCCTTACCACACACACCTCACCACACATACACTTCGCCACACACACAAACCTCACCACACATACACCTCACCACACACACCCTTACCACCCCACACATACCTCACCATACACACACCTCACCACCCTACACACCTTGCCACACACACACCTCACCACACACACATCTCACCACACCACGCCTCACCAAACACCTCACCACCCCACACACCTCGCTACCCTTTACACCTCACCACCCTACACACCTTACCACACTAAACCCCACCCCCACTCCACCCTCATCCCCACCCCCACCCCCACCCCTACCCCGACCCAGCCCCTTCACCCCACCCCCACCCCAGGCCCTTCACCCCACCCCCTTCACCTCACCCCCACCCCAGCCCCTGCACCCCATCGACCCTCACCCCCACCACCACCACCACACCACCACCCCCTTCACCCCCTCCCCCCCTCACCTCCACCACCCCCAGCGAGGCGGCCTTAGATCACCCCTAGTTGATATCCCTGCCGAATCGCCGCCAATTCGCGCCCGCCTGTAAATTACCATTTTTATTCGCTACCGCCTCCCGGAGTGCCGAACGCCCCCTGGTGAGCACCGCGCGTAAATCACGTTGGCCACCTAGCGGCGGCCGCCGACACTAGAGCGCCAGGCGTTAAGGCCCCTCCTTGTAGCTGCTGATAGTGATAACATATTTATATGAATAAAAGTATGAAGGGCCCGTGCGGAATGAAAATCTATCCCTTTTAACAAATAGCATAATTTGATTTAATTTAATGTACAAGTATGTTATTAATCAATTCCATCGTGCATTGATGATGCATTTTTTCTGAGCTTGAATGTACATACTATTTAATTTGACATACAAGTAGTTTATTCATTATGTCCATCGTGCATTGATTGATGATTCATTTTTTCTGAGCTGAAAGGTACATAATATTTAATTAGATATTAAAGCATTTTACTCATTATTTCCATCGTGCATTGATGATGCATTTTTCTTAGCTTAAAGTTACATAACTTTAATTACATATAAAAGTATTTTATTCATCTTTTGCATAATCTGATCTTATTGAATGTGTAACCTTTTCATTTACAAGAATATTAGGAGGTCGATCACAATAATCTACTATAATATATTTTGATTTACTTAATCTACCTATTAAAGTAATATGGTAATGAATTAACATAGGTTGATCAGTATCAATTTATAATCTACATTTTGATCTATTATTATTTACCTTTAATCTGCTATAATCTACCTACTGAAATAGATGACCCCGATTTTCTTACTTATACTTTTAGAAACATATATTAGGTTGATCGCTGTAGTATTATCTACCCTACTTTAGTTTGAAGTAACTTTTATTTTGACAGGTTAACTTTGAAGATTTATATTCTTAGTGAGAATATGACACATTAAAGTTGCATAGTCCGATGGTTTTGAGTTTCTGACATTTTTCTGAGATAAATATATTAGATCGATCACTAGTATCTACTTTACATGAGTTTAAAGTTACTTTTATTTTAAATGGTAAACTTTTGAGATATTTGAAGTGTAAACATGGAAAATTAGTTTTGGCAAGCACGCCAAAACTCTGACACCATAGTCCTCTACAGTAACATGTTCTATTAAATTGACTCAGTATTCCCTTCTATGCAGAAAGAAATGTTCAATAAGTGCATCTCTATCTAAGTGGTATGCAGGTATTGCAATACCTCAGGGAGTTTGACGCCCCTGCCTTGTAGAGTTGTAAACCACTGCCTTGTGGTAGAGGTTCTTGTCAGAACCGAAGGCTAAGAGGTGCAAACCCTAAACAGAAAACCATGTCACTGTGGCAGCATCAAGGGCAGTTGATGTATGGAACTCCCAACATCTCCCGACCAGACACTGCAGGGACAAATAGTTTTGCGCCTGTCTGGACATGTTCTTGCTGGTGTGAGACCTCTATTTGCTCCCTGAGAGAGTGCCGCTGGTAACTTGCAAAAGCCAGCAACACTTCAACACTTTTGCAGGCAGCTTTCATGAAATGTAGAGCGACAGTCAAGTAATGAAAGCTGTCTTTGTCGCATCGTGACCGACAGCATGATGATGATGATGATCTAAGTTAGATATGTAAAAATCAAATCTAGATAATTGTTATGGTTTTGACATTTTCATATTTCATCGGACTATGCAACTTTAATGGTGGTGTGCACGGCATAGGTTTCAGCAGTGAAGAGGTCCTATTAAATTGACTTAGTATATCTCTTCTATTCAGCAATAACTGTTAAATCGTGTGCACCAAGTATCACAGGGTGAAATTGTGGGATGATATGTTTTTGATTTACAAAATTTGATGCTGTCATCTAACTTATTTGTTTGTTCGTTATTACTTTACATCCTAGCAACATCTAAGGTCATATCAGGACGGGTACCAACTTGTGACAGTGTACACTCATGGCGACTTTATAGTGCTGCCCCACTGGGAGACACCAGACCATGGGCACCATGACCCGATATCCCACACAGTCACAAATTGTTGCCGGTGAGCCAACCTGGCCTGTATGCATGAAGCGGTGTTAGCTTACACTCGGTGTGTTTGCGCTAACACCGCTCCTTGCGTACTTAGTTTTCGCTGCTAACCTAGAAATCCAAGCCAAAACCAGTTTTGGCTCGCTAACACCGCATCATGCATACGGCCTGGCATTCCTTGTCATACCCTGTTAATGCCGAGCGCAAGACTAGGTAGTGACAAGTGTCAATTTTATAAGTCATTGGTTTGACTCGACTGGGATTCGAACTTCCGACCTTCCGGACGGGAAACCTGCGCTCTACCGATTCGGCCAGCGCGACCGGTGTCAGCTAACTGGGCAGCTTTAATGTCTCTTTAAACACCAGTCCAGAGGCTCCATGGATACAGGTTTATGGCCAGGCATAGAATTTAAACAAGGTATAAGCGACCACTTTCGATTTGCAATAAATATTGCCTGACTTACAGATTAACTTACAGATCCTCTTCTGGCTGACTTAGGTCCTATTGAGCCTCTAATACCATCTCGTTATGGTAAAAGAACCCACCTATTTTGGTGCATACATGTGGAGGTGGACGGAGCCCTGAAGTCATATAATTGTGGGTGTCCTCTCCAATGTCTATCGAGCCTTCTCTTGGACTGAGTTTTAAATCTATTTGAAAATAAAATAAAAAGCCTAAGAGTAAGACTACGCAAATGTGGTGTGTGTCCACTAGGTCACCTGGAGGTTGGCATCTTGGCATTAGCAAGATAATGTGACTGAGTGGAATATCATGCCATATGGTTCCTCTGGTAGGATCGATATCTGTCTGACCTCATATATGTTGCTGGAACATAAGACCCCAATCATTCACAGTACTCACGTTAGGACCGTGCTGAGTTCAATTTTTTCTTTTCTTTTTTTCTTGAAGATTTATACTGCCTATCATGGATAAGTCTGAATAGACTTGTTTTCACCATTAGATAGTTTGTCGATAGAAAGCCTGAGCCTACACTTTTACAGATCCAAGGGATCTTTAACCTCCCACACTGCATACACATGGTATGAGAGCAACTGGCCTTTGATGATGCTGTAAGTTCTATACAGCAGTGGAAATCCAAATTGGCAGAGGTGGGGGAAAAGGGAATTGAACCACCAACCTTCAGATTAGGAGTCCGACCTAGAAAAAAGTCAGACACTCTAACGACTCCACCACAGAGAACACCACGATTCCCACTTCAAACCAACTGCCTTTCGTCATTGCTTTCGTATGTGTGTGTAACGGGGCTGTTGGGGGTGGGGAGTGGGGGTGTGGGGGTGGTTCTATGTGTGGAGTAAGTAAAATGAGAATTTCAATCGTGGCAGCTATGTATGTTCTTTAACACTAATGGGAATATGTAGTCTTTAAAAATTGCATAAAAAGATAAAAGATCCACATTTTCTAACACCAAATCGCTTACATAGATTTGATCCCACTTATCCAATTTGGAAACCGGTGCACTCATTAAACATTCATTACCTGCATTAGCATGTCTATTACATATCCGCTACTGATTTGGTAGGCTATAAGCCTGTATCAGGATGTCTATTACTTATCCACTACTGATTTGGTAGACTATAAGCCTGTATCAGGATGTCTATTACTTATCAATTACAATTACTTATCTACTACTTATTGTACCATCCAAGTACTGCCAAAGCTCAACATTGCTTAACTTTGCCTAACACTAGTAACAGGTGAGAACCTTTGTTTCCTATGTGCTATTGACAATTTCAGCGTGTTTCCAATGTGCTATTGACCATTTCAGCATGTTTCCAATGTGCTATTGACCATTTCAGCAGGTTTCCTTCGTAATGCGTACGTATAAATGTTTACCTTTATGCAAATATTATATAAGCAGATCAGATGAATTGTATTGTGTGCTGATTCTGGAAGGTTCTGTGTTGTGCAGTTGGAGCAGCTTGGAGCCCTATTGCTTGTGGGGACAGGTAAGCAAAGGCACCTGGTCAGGAGGTGCTTCCGGTCCCAGTACCGGTCACCTCTACCTGATTTTTTCTTATAATAATCTTTTTAATAATAAGGCGCAAACTCCCATCCTATAGTCGAGCTGTCTCTAGACATACGCATAGACAATGTGCTTTTAACTAGTTGACAGTCTGCAGGGCTTGACACTGTCATAATAACTCCAACGCAGCACTCACTCAACTGATTCGTACGTATTCAGCAAACCCAAAAAGAAATATATAAATAGCAATTATTTTTCCTGCACAGACAAACACTTAAACGGACAAGTATGTGTTGATTTTAAATTTTGAGTTTATCTTTTGATTTTGCTTTTTGCAAGTTTTTTATGGTAGCTCAAAAGACTGCAACATATACCACAGAAGGGCATTAGTTCTAATACCATTCCTCCTTTGTTTCCCCTCCCACTCACCCTTCTTTATCCAGCCTTACTTACTTACTTACTTTGGGGGTGGTTTGTAACCTTATGACGGTTACTGGTTGCAAAACTGCAACATTTATAGAGAGGCTCCGATAAATCAGCCCAATCTTTGGTTGAAGATTAAACTTCAGTAGGGAGTGTTGTAGAAGCTGGGGACATCTTTACAACATTGTAACGGCGAAGCGTTGAAGCGGCCCCGAATCTCTTCAGTCCAGCGGTAGTTGAGCGGTAGTTGGGCACTTGTATCCAGTCAATAGCAGCAAGGGTTTCGAGGAAGGGCGGGTAAAGATGGGTGCATCGGTGGTTCGAGCAACAAGAACAAAGCGAGAGAAAACATAAAGGTACAGGGCCCCACCCAAGTACACAACTCCCCTGGTCAGGGGGAGGAGTATGCCTGGGAGAAAATAAAGGGGTAGAGTACAGGAAAGAGAAATGAGGAGAGTTGAGTCAAAGGACCATGTCTATTTGTTCTATGGTTACCAACCAGCGAGCCATAGACACGGACAGAGTAAGAGTAGAAAGTGAAATGCCGGCGGGCTCCCCCTCCTGGAACTCTTTTCAGGCATATCAAGGAGGAGCAAGGCCAGCGGAGAGGAGATAGATAGGGGTGTGGACAGAGTGTGGTCCGGATAGCAAGTGGGTCTCTGTTTATCTAGCCTTGAACTCCTGGCCTTTTATTGCCATTCACAGCAAAGAGAGGTGGGGGGGGGGGGGGGGAGAGAGAAAGAGTAAAAGAATTGATTGTGCTCTGTAGAACCACATTTAGTTTGATTATTGTTCTGCCACTGACTACCAATTACTACCATTGGATTCTTCCAGACTCATTATTGCAAGGACAGCTTTATATGCCCACCAGAGTTTAACAAATTTAACACGCAAAAATATCTCGCTCTCCAAGCAGAGTAATGGAGATGGGGGGAAATGCAGCCAATTAAAGTTGCACAATCTGAGGGTTTTGAGTTTCTGCTTTTGGTTCATTTTTTTTGGTTTTTGTTTTGTGTTGTGTTGTTTTTTGGTTTGTGGGGGTTTTGGGTTTTTTTGTTGGTTGGGTGGTTTGTGTGTTGTGTTTAATTAAATACAATAAATGAATATTAGGTTCAATAATAATACCTCCTGCGGAAGATTTATATGTGCATAATATTATGCTAATGAAAAGATCCTCCGGTGCGACTGACACTGGTCAATATCTCGGGGAGGTGAGGTGGGCCGAGAGGGCGTCACTGGTAAAGTGTTGTATCTTACGGAGGATAACAATAATAATAAGTAATATTCCTTTGCATATCTCTATATTTGCATAATACGTTATACATTACACACACATATATATACATATCTATATATATATATATATATTTCCAAATATATATATAATATATAAAATATTCCTAAATGAAATCAGGTAGATTATAACGAAAACCCTAATAATATATTAATTTAACATTCATATATATAAGAATGTTTCATATATATATAAATGTTAAATTAATATATTAAAACGAAAAACCTAATAGCATATATTAATTTAATATTCATACATATATATGAATGTTATATATATATATATGAATGTTAAATTAATATATTATTAGGTTTTTCGTTATAATCTACCTGATTTTATTTGAAAGTTTTTATTTTTTTTATTATAAAAGGTTTAAACTGCATAATCCTATGAAAACATCAAATTTTCAATACCAAGACAATCATCGAGATTTGATCTTACATATCTAATTTAGATACTGGTACACTTATCAAGTATTTGTCGCCACAAAGAATGGAATGCCGAGCCAATTTAATCTAACCTGTTACTGTAGAAGTCGATGGTGTCACAGTTTTGGCATGTGTGCCAAAATTAATTTTGTACGTTTGCACTTCAAATATCTCAAAAGTTAGCCACTTGAAATAAAAGTAATTTCAAACTAAAGTAAGGTAGACTATAGCGATCAACTGAATATATTTATCTCTGAAAATGACAGAAAAACTAAACCATTGGACTATGCAACTTTAATTTTGGGAGATATTCGAAGTGGGAAAAAAACATGGAAAATCACACTTTTGCGGTGAAGACCGAAATGTTAGAGACAAGCTTCAATTTATACCCATTTTTCAAGAGTGGCAACATAGAACAAAACTGCAATAAATGTTTTATGAAAACAACAGCCTTTGAATTGGAGTTGGATATGCAGGACCAAATGTAAGTAAGTGGTTTACATTAGAAGATATGTTGCCTTCATCGGATTTTGCATCTTTAAGTGTGGCGTGCAGAGAAGATCTGCTTGGAGAGTGTGGTGAGTGGATGGAGGTTGGCGGCAGTGAAGTGGGAGTGGAGATGTGGTTGGAGTGCAACTTAAAGGTGCTGACAGAGATGGATGAAACCCTTCCCCCCGAGCAACTGCCTCTCTTAAGGTGAAGTTCCATTGATGCATATTTGGTTGGTTCTCAGAAACTGTGTATCGTATATATTTGGTTTCCACGTTATATTGTTGATGATGAAGCCTTTTTTTAGTAGGGTAGCAAGTGTTCTCTGTGGCGGAGTGGTTAGAGTGTCTGACTTTTTTTCTAGGTCGGACTCCTAATCTGAAGGTCAGTGGTTCGATTCCCGTGCCTCCCACCTCTGCCCATTCGGATTTCCACCACTGTGTATAACTTACAGCCTCATCAAAGGCCAGTTCCTCTGATACCATGTCTATGTGGTGTCGGAGGTTAAAAATCCCTTGAGCAGGAACCCCAGACACCCTGTCTGATGGTAGGCAAATTCAGATATTCCAATTGAGTGTGTACACAGCCATAGGACTCCTGTCCAATGGGCTGTAGGCACTGCTTTCTATACAGGCTAAAGTAGTAATGAGATAGTGTGTGAAGGTAAGGAGTGTGGATGATAGGTCACTGGGAGGTGGACAGGAGTTGATGCCAATAAAGCACAACTTCTCCACTGTTTATCTGTGTGACTTGTCTCCAGTCTTCATTCTTCCTTAGTATTGGTTACTGAGTTGATAGTCGGTATTTGAATAACAGCATCACAGGTGGTATGAAGAGGGAGAGTTTTATGGTATTATCTGGTGTTCATGCGGCCGAGCATCCAGAAATATTATAATATGATTCATGGTGCATGACACATAATGCATTACACATGGTGAATGATGAATTATACGTGATACCTGACACATGATGCAATACATATGATGCATGGCACATGATGCATGACACATGGTGCATGACACATGGTGCATGACACATGGTGCATGACACATGGTGCATGATGCATGCTAATTGACAAATGATGCATGACGCATGACACATGATGCATGATGCATGCTAATTGACACATGATGATTGACATATGATACATGATGCATGAAACATGATGCATGATGGAGTACGCATGACACATGATGCATGCTAATTGACACATGATGATTGAAACATGATACATAATTCATGAAACATGATGCATGATGCATGACACATGACACATGACGCATGACGCATTCTAATTGACACATGACGATTGACACAAGATACATGACATATAAAACATGACACATGATGCATTACGCATGGTGAATGATGCATGGCACGTGATATATGACACATGATGCATGGTATGTGATGCATGGTACATGATGCATGCCACATGATGCATGCCTGTAGATGCAAAGTATGTGATGCATGACACATGATGCATGACACATGATGCATGACACATGATGCATGATGCATGACACATGCTAATTGAGCATGATGATTGGCACATGATACATGATACATGGCACATGAAACATGATGCATGATGCATGATGCATGACACATGCTAATTGACACATGATACATGACACATGATACATGATACATGACGCATGACGCATGACGCACGACGCTTGTCACACTACGTGTCAATGGAATCTCGGCTTTAATCCCTCAGCGCAGAGGGACTCAGACAGACAACACAGGAGCTGCTCGTGAACGCTCGGAGCTGGTCGGCAACACTCGGAGACCAGCGCAGGGCCGGTGTAGTAAGTTCAAAACACTACCCCACAACAACACCAAGGTAGTGTTTTGAACCTAGGTTCAAAACACTACACTAGTGTTTTCAACTTAGTTAAAAGTAGGTTCAAAACACTACCGTGGCCACGCTCAAAACACTATCCTTAAATTCAAAACACTCCATTTAAGTTCAAAACACTACTCTCATGGTGTTGGCAGCCTGGTCTCCTGGAGCAGCACTATAAAGTTGCCATGATTGTGCACTGTCACAAGTCAGTATCCGTTCTGAGATGACCATAGAGGTTGCTAGGCTGTAAAACAACAACAAACAAACAATCAAACACCGCAGCATGATCAGCGTAGTCTAATACGTGGTGCAGTTTCCGCAGCACCATCAGCGTATACTAATACGTGGTGCAGACGCCACAGTGCTATGAGCGTATACTACTAATACATGCCAAAATCGCCCCAGCACCCTCAGTGCATACTAATATGTGCAGATGCCACAGTGTTATCACTGTATACTACTAGTATGTGGGTCCTGATATGACCTTAGATGTTCCCAGGACATAAAACTCCCAATAACCAAACCAAATAGTATGGCATTACACTTACAGCCCCAACTGCCTTGTTATGATAGTGTTTTGAACTTGGGTAGTGTTTTGGATGTACATAAGGGTAGTGTTTTGAACTTAACAGTAGTGTTTTCAACTTCAGTTGAAAATACTACCGTAGTGTTTTGAACTTAGGTTGAAAACTGACCAGACGGGATGGCCGAATGAGTTAGAGCGTCCGTCTCCCGTGTTGGTAGATCGTGGGGTCATGGGTTCAAACCCTGGTCGAGTCAAACCAATGACTTAAAAATTGATACTTATCGCTTCCTAGCCTGGCGCTCGGCATTAATAGGATAGGACAAGGACTGGTTGGCTCAGTGTCATGATAATGTGACTGAGTGGGATATCAGGTCATGGTTCTGGCGGCCTGATCTTCCAGTGGGGCAGCACTATAAAGTCACCATGAGTGGGCACTGTCACAAGTCGGTACCTGTCCTATATGACCTTAGATGTTCCTAGGACGTAAAACAACAACAAACAAACAAATAGGTTGAAAACACTACCACAGTGTTTTGAACGGGGTAGTGTTTTGAACGTCCTACACCGGCAGAGAGGGAGCAATGTGGGTGTGTAGGTGGGTGGATGTGTGGTGTGTGTGTGTGTGTGCTTCACCTCGCTGTACATTTCAGTGATGTATGAGTAGACATACATAATACAGGGGGTTTCCATGACGAAGGAGTACGTGGTTCACTCGATGTACATTTCCCTGATGTACCAGTAGAAGAACATAATAGAGTGTGCTTCCATGATGGTGGAGTACAAGGCGTAACCATTTCAGGTTTGTACTAGTAGGCATACATGGTGGTGGATACAGGGTTAACCCCCTGTGGATTTTTAACTTATAGATTAACTTAGATATCCACTTCAGGCTGATCTAGGCCCTATTGGGCCTCTAATGCCAGCTCGTTATGGTAAAAAACGACAACAAGACTATCTCCTTTGCACACATATGGAGGTGGACGGAACCTTGAAGTGATATAATTGTGGGTGTCCTCTCCAATGTCTACCCAGCCTTCTCTCAAATGCTTCTACCGTTAGTGCTTTAGCCACTTGGTCTGGGAGACTGTTCCATGGATCTGTCACTCGAAAGAAAAATTAGTGTTTCCTGATCTCAAACCCGGGTCTCTCCTTGAAGATATTATGCAACTGCACTCTGGTGTTGATGTCTATTCTGAGGTTGAACAAATCCGTCATGACCTCCCTGTCATAGACTCCGGTAATAATCTTAGAAGTCTCTATCATATCTCCCCTATGATTTCAATGATGTATGAGTAGATAGATATACATGATGGAGGAGTACAGGGTTTAGACGCTGTACATTTCAGTAATGTACGAGTAGACAAACATGATTGAGGCTGGTTCCATAATGGACCAGTACAGGGTTTACATGCTGTACATTTCAGTATTGGACGAGTAGACAAACATAACAGAGGCTGCTTCCATAATGGACCAGTACACGGTTTACATGCTGTACATTTCAGTGCTGTATGAGTAGACAGACATAATAGAGGCTGCTTCCATAATGGACCAGTACAGGGTTTACATGCTGTACATTTCAATGCTGTACGAGTAGACAAACATAATTGAGGCTGCTTCCATAATGGACCAGTACAGGGTTTACATGCTGTACTTTTCAGTAATGTATGAGTAGACAAACATAATAGAGGCTGCTTCCACAATGGACCAGTACAGGGTTTACACGCTAGACATTTCAGTAACATGAGTAGACAAACATAATAGAGGCTGCTTACATAATGGACCAGTACAGGGTTTACACGCTGTACATTTCAGTGTTGTACAAGTAGACAAACATGATTGAGGCTGCTTCCATAATGGACCAGTACAAGGTTTACATGCTGTACATTTCAGTGTTGGACGAGTAGACAAACATAATAGAGGCTGCTTCCATAATGGACCAGTGCACGGTTTACACGCTGTACATTTCAGTGCTGTATGAGTAGACAGACATAATAGAGGCTGCTTCCATAATGGACCAGTACAGGGTTTACAGACTGTACATTTCAGTGTTGTATGAGTAGACGAACATAGTAGCCGCTGTTTCCATAATGGACCCGTACAGGGTTTACATGCTGTACATTTCAGTGTTGTACAAGTAGACCAACATAATAGAGGCTGTTCCCATAATAGACCAGTACAGGACTTACACACTGTACATTTCAGTGTTGTACGAGTAGACCAACATAATACAGGCTGTTCCCATAATGGACCAGTACAGGGTTTACATGCTGTGCATTTCAGTAATGTATGAGTAGACAAACATAATACAGGCTGTTTCCATAATGGACCAGTACAGGGTTTACACGCTGTACATTTCAGTGTTGTACGAGTAGATGAACATAGTAGCCACTGTTTCCAAAATGGACCCGTACAGTGTTTACACACTGTACATTTCAGTGTTGTACGAGTAGACGAACATAATAGAGGCTGCTTCCATAATGGACCAATACACGGTTTATATGCTGTACATTTCAGTGTTGAACAAGTAGACAAACATACCATAGGCTGCTTCCATAATGGACCAGTACAGGGTTTAAACACTGTACATTTCAGTAATGTATGAGTAGAGAGACATAATAGCGGCTGCTTGAACGACGGGAGAGTACAGGACTTACATGCTGTACATTTCAGTGTTGCACAAGTAGACAAACATAATTGAGGCCATTTCCATAATGGACCAGTACATGGCTTACACGCTGGACATCTCAGTAATGTATGAGTAGACAAATATAATAGCGGCTGCTTCTATAATGGACCAGTAAAGGGTTTACACCCTGTACATTTCAGTGTTTTACAAGTAGACAAAGATAATAGAGGCTGCTTCCATGATGGAGGAGTACAGGGTTCACACGGTGTACATTTCAATGGCATACGGGTAGACATATATAATGGTGAAGTACAGGGTTCATACGCTGTGCATTTCAGTGATATATGAGTAGACAAACATAATAGAGAGTGCTTCCATAGTGGTGGAGCACAGGGTTTACACGTTGTACATTTCAATGATATACGAGTAGACAAACATAATACAGGATGCTTCTATAATTGCAGAGGACAGGGCTCACACATTGTACATTTCAGTGTTGTACGAGTAGATGTACTTAATAGTGAAATACAGGGTTCACACGCTGTATATTTCAGTGATGTATGAGTCATCATCATCATCATGCTGTCGGTCGCGATGCGACGAAGACTGCTTTCATTACTTAACTGTCGCTCTCCATTTAGCTCTTTGTTTTGTGCAGTTGTACATTTCATGAAAGCTGCCTGCAAAAGTGTTGAAGTGCTGCTGGCTTTTGCAAGTTACCAGCGGCACTCTCTTGGGGAGCAAATAGAGGTCTCACACCTGCAAGAAAATGTCCAGACAGGTGCAAAACTATTTGTCTGAGTAGACAAACATAATAGAGGTTGCTTCCGTGATGGAGAAGTACAGGGTCCATACACTGTACATTTCAGTGATGTATGAGTAGACGAACATAATAGAGGCTGCTTCTGTAATGGAGGAGTACACGGTCCATACGCTGTACATTTCAGTGATGTATGAGTAGACGAACATAATAGAGGCTGCTTCCGTGATGGAGGAGTACAGGGTTCATACACTGTACATTTCAGTGATGTATGAGTATACGAACATAATGGTGAAGTACAGGGTTTACACGTTGTGCTTGCACTTCAAATATCTCAAACGTTAGCCATTTAAAATAAAAGTTCCTTCAAACTAAAGTAAGGTAGATTATAACAATCAACCTAATATATTTATCTTAAAAAAATGACAAAAACTCAAACCATCGGACTATGCCACTTTAATAAGTTGTACCAGTATCTAAGTTTGATATGTAGGATCAAATCTGGGTCATTTCTTAGCATTCGAAAATGATATGCTTTCATTGGACTATTCAGGTGGACTATTTAGCTTGGGTAGAAATAATGTATATATCTATAATCTAAAATGTCTTTAATATCTAGCTTTGATGAAAATAATATATATATCCATAATGAAGAATGGTTTTAATATCTAGCTCCGGTATCCTGACAATATAAAACAGCTTTAATATCTAGCTTGGATATAAATAATGTACATCCCGACAATGATATATGAAGGGTCTGCCAGGTTTCAAAATAGCACATCTCAATGTACGTAGCCTCACACATAAAATAGAACAATTAAGATTTGATCTAACAGAGTCAGGAATCGACATTTTCACAGTTTCAGAAACATGGCTCAATAGCCATACAGAAAATAAACTGACATCGATAGCAAGCTACACTTTCCTCAGATCTGATCGTGAAGCAAAACACCTAAATGGGCAAACAAAGGCTGGAGGTGGACTAGGAATTTACAATAGAAGCTCTTTACAAGTAGACCCTAATAAATATGCGGATGAAAACATTTCAAATGCTATGCTAGAACTGCAGTGGGTGGTTGTCACAAGGCCTTATACAAAGAAGATCCTGATTGGGAATGTGTACAGACCACCAGACGGAAGTGTTAAGCAGGCCTTTGAGCTCTTGACCAATGTGATTAGTGAAATACAGGATATAGACAAATATGAAATCCTCCTGATAGGTGACTTCAATGCAGATTATAGTGCTAAGAGAAAGCTACCAGCCATAACCATAAATCAATTTGCTTCAGAACATGAGCTCCAACAGCTGATAGACAAGCCAACCAGATCAACTAGAAATACCACAACAATAATTGATTTAGCCTTTACTAACATCAAGTATTGCACTCAAGCAGGAGTCCTTAACTACAACATCAGTGACCACAAGCCAGTCTATATTGTCAAAAAGAAACCCAGGAACAACCAAAGAATCACAAGATACTGGGCAGAACATATAGAAACTTTACAACTGAGGCACTAACAACAATCTTACAGAGTTATAACTACACCACAATACTTGAAGAGCAAAATTCAAATAAATGATGGGACCTTTTAGAAGATATAATCAACCAGGCAGCAGATAGACTTTGTCCAATGACTGAACTAACAATAAAAGTGAGCACAGCTGCGTACATCACCAGTGAACTGATAGAACTACAAAAGGACAGAGATTATTTTAAGGAAAAGGCTGACCTGACGAAAGACACAGGAGACCAGTTCATAGCAAAATGCTTGATAAGCAAAGCCAGGACAGAGGTGAGGAAAGCAAAATCTATGTACTACATTGATCAAGTCATAAAGCACAACCAGAATCCGAAGAAATTCTGGTATGAACTAAGTCAAATTCAACCAGAATCCAAACCACAGATCAACAACATAATAGATGACAGCACAGGAGAGAGAGTGCCTGATGGCCAGTTAGCCGAAGTAATAAACAATTATTTTGTAGATATTGGGGCAAACCTTGTAACAAAATTCAAACAAAACACCAATGATCAAAAAACATACCAGCCAGTCGCAAATCGATACAAATACAATCTTGAAAAAACAACAAGAGAAGAAGTACTTGCCAAGGTTGATAAACTTTCATCATATAAATCATCTGGTATGATGAACATAAATTCTGCCTTCATTAAGACTGCCATTATCATCCTAATAGACAAATTTACACATCTATACAACCTTGTCATTGAAACAGGTTTATTCCCGGATAAATGGAAAATAGCTACTGTCACACCAATACCAAAGATAAGGAATCCTAAATCATGTAATGAACTGCGACCAATATCAATACTACCCCTTCCTGGCAAGGTCAATGAACAAATAATTCACGACCAAATAAAAACCTTTCTAGAAGACACCAACTACCTTACCAAACAGCAAAATGGCTTCAGAAAAGAGAAATCAACCATAATAGCATTAGCCAGTCTGTTGGATGAACTGCTGATTAACATGGATAGAGGAGAACTGACAATAACCGTCTTTCTTGATTTCAAGAAAGCTTTTGACACCATAAACCATGAAATTTTACTCTGGAAAATTGAAAGAGCAGGACTCTGTCCTAAATCTTGTACATTTATAGCCAACTATTTATCAAATAGGCAACAAGTTACAAATATAAATGACACTAAATCAATAGAGAGATCAATTACAACTGGAGTACCCCAGGGTTCTACACTTGGGCCACTACTCTTCCTCATATTTATTAATGACTTGCCCTTGGTAACGAAGGAGGCAATGTTTACACTTTTCGCTGATGATACTGCCCTCACAGTCCATGGACAAAACATTGAATCTGCAGCAGAGATAGCTGAGGATGTGCTAGCTAAGGTTAACATCTGGTGTCAGGAAAATAAACTGACAATAAATGCAAAGAAGTCTGAATACGTAATATTTGCAACCAAAGCAAAGAAATCAAGAGCACAACCTATCACTCTACATTTGGGTGATACAGCACTGAATGAGGTAGACACATACAAATATTTAGGGACCACACTCGATTCAACGCTTAATGGTAATCGACAACTGTCAAAACTCAATCAAATGATAGCTGTAAAAATGACAACTTTTAGGAAAAGTAGATACTATATGAGTGAGAACACAGCTCTTTTGCTATATAAAGCCACTATTCTTCCAATAATTGACTACAATGATTTGATCTATGGACTACTGATGAAACAGCAGGAAACCAAATTACAGAGGATTCAAAACAGGGCACTTAGAACTGTCTACAGAGGTAAAAACCTGTCTGTAAAGGAAATGCATACCAAAGCACAAATCAGCTACCTTAGCCAAAGGAGGGACTCCCATCTCCTCACTCTCATGTATAAAAGATCGAATGACGAGCAATATGTTGACCATACAAACAGAGTCACCAGACAGAGTGATGCTACACTCCTAAAAATGCCCAAGCCACTAACAAACAAGCTGTCTAAGGCACCGATTTACAGAGGAGGTACATTATGGAATAAACTCCCAGTGAGGACAAGACTGTCCACAAGTCTCCTTGAATTCAAAAACTTAATAAAAATACAACAGGCCTGTCCGACCCCTACACAGTTGCAGGTATCCTAAAGGCCACCCTTGCCCTGACCCCTGTACACACATACATACAAATGGTCTCAAATTCACTACATGGCCCAGTGAGCGAAGCCCCTCCCCACCCATGCTACAACGTCCAGTACATACCTAGTACCTTTTTATCCCCAATACAATCTCAGACCCCCATTCCATTCATCAAATCATACAATACAGAGAACTAACAATTACTAATTAAATGACAGTATCTGGAAGTGACCAGATAACATCAGAAATGATAAAAGGACTAGATGAAGTGGGGATTCAAATCATTCATAAGCTAGTAAATGACATCTATGAGACTGGATTTATACCATTGAATATGAATGAATCCATATTTGTACGACTCCCAAAGAAGCTAAAACCAACAGTGTGTACTGAATACAGAACACTAAGCCTGATGAGTCATATTGTTAACTAGCGGTATTTTTCACACTAGAATCTTTATAGGAAATATAACCCTAACTTCTGTGTGTGGAGGCCGGAAAGCACTAATGTATTATATTACTCAAGCGATGATCCGCTTACTGTATCTGCTTACTATATCTGCTTACTATATCTGCTTACTATATCTGTTCCAAGAAATATCAAACCAACAGAAATTAAGTGTGGTAAAGTCTAGTAGGGAGGGGTGGCTGGCTCCTCCTGCTGTGCTGTCTCCAGGTCATCTGCCTGCCACACCCCCTGCCCAGCTCTTTTATTCAGATTCAACATTCAAAAATACAGGTACACAGTTGCTGGGAGTCTCCTCAGTCAGAGAGTGTCACATGGCATTTCATTGGCTGAACCCCTCCAGTCAGTGGTGGGGGGTGGGGTGGGGGGCCAACCCACCCACCCCAAGTCAGATACATATTTTTCCATCAAGTTCACCAATTACACTTATATGGGAATATCAACCCTGTTTATATTTACATAACACCCGTGGTCACCAGTCCCTTAGATTGGGACAACTCCAAAATAGTAGGAGTTTCTACATGCCTTACTTTGAGAATTACATATTTTATCATCTTTAGTTCAGCAAACTGCCACCAGGTGGGGCAGGGAGGGCTCACCACACACACACACACACACACACACTCCTCCTCCCACCTCCAGCCTGACACCTGGCTTTGGCAGGTCCTGCAAACACTCACACACACACACACACACAACCCCCATGCATTGTCACCTGTGTGCTAACACTCCCTCAGATACTGGCATCTGTAAGTCATACCATAACAATAACAGGCACACAGAACTTAATTCTTGACTTAATTATTATACCCATTCTGTGGCATTCTTCACAGACTATTTGTCTGGGTGAAGAAACCAGTCTGCATCAACTGTATATGCTGCCCTTAGTTTCAGCATTTACCTCCTTTCATACAATATATAATACCAACAGACTTCAATTCAGTAATACATGTAAATATACCAATACAGTAATAATTTTCCAGAGTTCTTATCTCCAGTGGTTATATTTGATGTAGAACCTTAGAACAATCTGATATTAATTATCACTTCACTTAATATACATAATCTACCATGGTTTCACAACTTGGTTTGAATATTATGCATATGTATTTAGCAACATGATAGAATGAATTAGGTATTATTAGAGAGGTTTTATAGTGGTACTTATATAATTTTAATATTATTATAATGACTTTATAGAAATAACTGGATGATTTAAATATGATTAAAACAGTTTTCTCAATGCTTCACATATGAGTTTTATGAAAAGGAGATATTTTAGAATATATTTTAACTATTATTTATTTATGAACCAGACCTAAAAAGTCGGAATATTTTACAATATGTTGAAGATGATCCTGAAAATAATTTTACTGAGAAACAGACAGAAAATTTAAGAACAAATCAGTAACGTACAAAGTGGGTTTATATCTGGAAGAGGTACACGTGAAGGGATTTTCAATATGAGAATGATTTGTGAACGTTATTGTGAAGTGAACCAGGATGTTTATGCCTGCTTTATTGACTATGAGAAGGCCTTCGACCGAGTCAATCATGAACTGTTAATCAAATGTTTACAAGATATTGGTGTCAATGGCAAAGACATTAAACTAATTGTGAACTTATACTGGACACAACGTGCATTTATAAAAATGGAGCAGGGCCTATCGGATGAAGTTATGATTAAACGAGGAGTTCGACAGGGGTGTGTATTGTCACCATGTCTATTTAACCTGTACACAGAGATGATTTTCAGACACATTGAAGATTGCAAGGGAGTGACAATAGGTGGCATGAACGTCAACAATCTTAGATATGCCGATGACAGTGTAATACTAGCAGACAGTGAGAAAAACCTACAAGATATAGTGAATAGAATCAATAAAGCTGGAATACTATTCAACATGAAGATGAATGCCAGGAAGACCAAAACAATGGTTATAAGTAAAAAGACAGATAAACCAAATGTCAATATAACCATAGATGGCACAAACATAGAACAAGTATCCGAATTCATATATCTCGGACAAAAGATTACAAATGATGGGAGATGTGAGGAAGAAATTTAAAGAAGGATAACAATAGCCCGAACAACATTCTCCAAAATGTATAGAGTGTTAACATCAAGTAAGATATTAATACAAACAAGGAAGCGTATTCTTCAGTGTTATGTGTGGTCTACTCTAATGTATGGGGCAGAGACATGGACAATCTCTAAGAAAATGTACAAACGTTTAGCAGCATTTGAGATGTGGACTTATCGAAGGATGATGAAAATATCATGGACAAAGAAGATCACCAACAAAGAAGTTCTCAGAAAAATTAAAAATAAGAAAAGCTTGTTTGCCACTATACAGACAAAGAAACTTATTTATTTTGGCCACATCATTCGTCAGAGTTCAATATACCGTACATTGTTGGAAGGGAAGGTGAATGGCAGCAGAGGGAGAGGGAGACCAAGAACATCATGGTTTACAAATATTTCACAGTGGACAGGCTTGAATTATTCACAGTCTATCAGAACAGCACAACATCGGGACAAGTGGAGAACCATTGCATCCAACCCTCGACTAGAGGACGGAACTATTGATTGATTGATTGCAAAATTAACATCATACACATTGACATATAGTGTTCTTGTCACCATCATACCATATCTTTCAGTAGATGATGACTTACATTTATGGGCAAATCAGTGTAGGTATTTGCTAGATATCAACATATTAATTGTGATCGGATCCACTGATTGCATATATACTGTGCATGTATTTCAAAATAGGTATATATATTTTGATATATTTCTTTCTATACCCTTGTAATACATATTGTTGACTGAATTTGCTGAGGAGTTAGGGCTGAGGAGTGGGAAGGCAGTGGGGGAGGCAGTGGGGGAGTGGAAGAGTGGAAGAGTTACTACTACAGCTGATAATTCATTTATAAAATGTATAATACTTCTAGTAACAAACAGGATTTGCATGCAGTCACTATTACAACTGATAGTAGTTTCATTTATGCATGATACTTATTGGACTGGACTTATACACAGCTCATACTTCATTTATAAAATGTATAATACCTTTAGTACGCAGTTACTACTACAGCTGATACTTCATTTATAAAATGTTTAATACTTTTAGTAACAAACAGGATCTGCGCATTCGCTATTACGACTGATAGTAGTTTCATTTATGTATTAAGGAATTGTACTGTATGGCCGGAAGACCAGTGCTCTGGCGCTGACAAAAGATATTATTCGATGAATAAATACTTGAACCAAAAAAATATATAAAAGAGCTTTAATATCTAGCTTGGATATAAATAATGTACATCCCGACAATATAAAAGAGCTTTAATATCTAGCTTGGATATAAATAATGTACATCCCGACAATATAAAACAGCTTCAATATCTAGCTTGGATATAAATAATGTACATCCCGACCATATAAAAGAGCTTTAATATCTTGCTTGGATATAAATAATGTACATCCCGACAATATAAAACAGCTTCAATATCTAGCTTGGATATAAATAATGTACATCCCGACCATATAAAAGAGCTTTAATATCTTGCTTGGATATAAATAATGTACATCCCGACAATATAAAACAGCTTCAATATCTAGCTTGGATATAAATAATGTACATCCCGGGAATGTAAAATGGCTTTAATATCTAGCTTAAGTGTAAAAAATGGATATATCTACAATGTAAAATAGCTTTTAAATATCTAGCCCAGGTGTAATAAATGTACATCTCAACTATATAAAACGGCTTTAATATGTCGCTTGGTTGTAAATAATGTACATCCCGACATGTAAAAAGGCTTTAAAATCTGGCTTGGATGTAAATAATGTTTAAACCTGTCAGGTAAACCCTCTGGTAAATCAGTGTTCCAGCATTGACAAAAAGAATTATTCAGATGTATGACATATTTACAAAAATAGTTTGTTTGTTGTTGTCTTACATCCTAGCAACATCAAAGGTCATATCAGGATGGGTACCGACTTGTAGCTGTGCGCACTCATGGTGACTTTATAGTGCTGCCCCACCGGGAGACCAGGCTGCCAGCACCATTACCTGATATCCCACTCAGTCACATTATCCTGACACTGAGCCAACCAGTCCTTGCCCTATCCTAATACTGCCGAGCGCCTGGCTATGAAGCAACAAGTATCAATTTTTAAGTCATTGGTTTGACTCGACCAGGGTTTGAACCCATGATCCCATGGTCTACCAACATGGGAGACGGATGCTCTAACTCATTCGGCCATCCCGACTGGTTTTACAAAAAGATAGTTAGAATCTTCATATATGAAAACAATATTACCACATTGCCTCCTGTTCACACCAGACCTCTCCCTTCTTCTACTTCAAAAGAATGTGTTTATATTAATTGATTAAGCAGGGGAAATTCCAATCGCGGACAATTGGTCTTCCTCATTTCACTGCTCCTTACCCTATCCTAGTAATGCCGAACGCCAGGCTAGGTAGCGACAAGTATCAATTTTTTAAGTCATCGTTTTGATTCGGCTAAAGTTCAAACCTGACAGGTTCAAAGCCCACGACCTTCCAGAGCGAGAGGCGAATGCTCAATGACTCATTCGGCCATCTTGTCTAGAGAATAAGTGATGCATATTTCCATATTTCCATATTTCCATATTTCCATAATTTCCATATTTCAAATTGGCAATGTTGTTACATATTAAATCTGATTTGATCTATCAATTTAATAAATATATTTGCATGTGACTATTTACTAAATAGACTGGACCACACACGGAGACATAGGTAGTCACTCACTCACAGGCAGAGAGATTAAAACATTAACAGAAACAAAAAGTAGGCTGTTAGTTACAAGTGAATCACTCTCACCCTAACTCACAGCGACAACAAGCGGCTGAAGCATGTGGTTGGCATAATTACACATGTCTCTCTCTTTTCGGCGGAATACTGAGTGTAGGCAGGGGGTGGGGGTGGTGCGTGCGTGCACAGACGGGTGGCGCCCCCTCATGGATCTGACGTTGACTAGGCTGGAACAGTAGATGGCTAGATCCAGGCTCCTACAGTAGATGACTGAGGGAGGAGTTAGGGCTGAGGAGCAAATGGAACTTCCGGCCTAATTATTCTAGTATAATGGCTTATACAGCATATATATACGGTTGTACCTGTCTTCAGTGACCCTTGTAACAACTATCATCTGAACCATGTGGTTGGCATAGTTACCCATAATTACTATTGTTTACATACTATATATATACAGTTGCTGAGGACAGGTAATACTACTACATCAGTGCCAGTGGGAGGGAGTAAGGAGGAGTAGGAGAGGGAGTGGGTGAGTGGGTAAGTGGGGAAAGGAGTGGGGGAGGGAGTAGGGAAGGGAGTGGGGGAGTGGGGGAAGGGGGTGTGGAAGGAGTCGGGGGTCGGGGAAGAAGAGGGGAGTGGGGGAGTGGGGAGGGAGTGGGGAGGGAGTGGGAAGTGTGGTCGGGAGGGAGTGGGTGAGTGGGCGAGTGGGGGAGAGGGAGTAGGCGAGGGAGTGGGGCGAAGGAGTTGGGAGGGGAGTGGTGGTGAGTGGGGGGAGGGAGTGGTAGTGGGGGGAGGGAGTGGCGGCGAGTAGTGTGTTGGGGAGGGATGAGTGATTGGGGGAGTGGGGTTGGAGTGGGGGAGTGGGGGAAGGGGTGATTGGGTGGGGGAGGCAGTGACGGATGGCAGTGGGGGAGAGAGTGGGGAGTGAGTTAGGAGGGAGTGGGGGAGGGAGTGGGGTCGCGTGGGCGGAGGGAGTGGGGTGTGGGGAAGGAGCGGGGGAGTGGAGGAGGGAGTGGGAGAGGGCGGGGGAGGGAGTGGGGGATTGGGGGAGTGTGGGGGAGGGAGTGGGCGAATGAGGTAAGTGGGCGAGGAATGGTGGAACTGGGGTGGAGTGGTGGAGGGGGGAGGGAGTGGCGGCGAGTTGGGGGAGTGGGGGAGGGAGTGAGTGGGGGAGTGGGGGAAGGAGTGGGGGAAGGGGTGTGATTGAGTGGGGGAGGCAGTGGGGAAGGCAGTGAGGGAGGCAGTGGGGGACGCAGTGGGGGTTGGGGAGTGGGGGAGTGCAGGGTATTTCAGGAGTGCAGGATTGGGAGTGTGTGGTGGGAGAGGAAGGGGGGAGGCAGTGGGGGAGAAGAGGCGGGTGGGGAGTGGGGAGGCAGTGGCGGGAGAGGACAGTGGGAGAGGAAGTGAGGAGGCAGTGGGGGTTGTGGGCGTGGGAGAGGCAGTGGGAGAGGCAGTGGGAGAGCAGTGGGGAGAGCAGTGGGGTGGGGGAGTGGGAAGGCAGTGGGGGAGGCAGTGGGGGAGTGGAAGAGTGGAGGAGTGGGAGAGGGTGTGGGGGAGTGGGGGAGGGAGTGAGATAGGCAGTGGGGGAGGGAGTGACGGAGTGGTGGAGAGTGTGGGGGGGGGGGGGGCAGTGGAGGAGTGGTGGAGGGTGTGGGCGAGTGGGGGAGGCAGTGCGGGAGGCAGTGGATGAGTGGTGGAGGGTGTGGGGGAGTGGTGGAGGAGTGGTGGAGGGTGTGGGGGAGTGGAGTAGTGGTGGGGGGTGGTGTTGAATTCCTGTGGGTGGTTTCTTAGTGAGACGCGATGAATACACTGCGATGCCCGTCCACATCGATCACCTTCTTTTTGTCAGGCATTCCTTCAGTTTACGACAATGCAGAATGTGCTCCTTCACTTCAAAGCCATTGTAATGCAGGCCATCACTTGGATGCTCAGACCGGACGCAGTGGCCGACTGGGTAGAGCGCAGGCTCCTCATGCGGAAGGTCGGGAGTTCCATTCCCTTTTGTTTGTTTAACGACCCCCCAGCACAAGAAGTTAACATCGGCTATTGGAGGTCATCGAATGAGAGTTCTATTCCCGGTTGAGTTAAACCAATGGCTTACAAAATGTATACTTGTCAGTACCTAGCCTGCCGCTTGGTATTAATAGGATAGGGCAAGGACTGGTTAGCTCAGTATCACATTAATGTGACTGAGTGCCAAATCGGGTCATGGTACCAGTGGCCTGATTTCCCAGTGGGGTAGAACTATAAATTGTCACGAGTGCACACTGTCACAAGTCAGTACCCATCCTGATATGACCTTAGATGTTGCCAGGGTGTAAAACTCCAACAACCAACCCTGGCTGCGCAGTGGTGTGGGCCACACATGTTTACACTAGTGTTGGCACAGGTATCGGCCGGTGTCACTAAATAGAATCCCCCCCCCCCCTCAAAATTGTCTCCCCCCGGCAAATCTATTTAGAAATTAAACCTTCCCCCCCCCCCCACACCCTTGAAATAGGATCGCTCTGAACTACAAAATTTACTTGTTGGTAATATAAACGAAGACATGATCTCCTCACCAATTATATCCATGACTGTACCTTATATACCAGACGGGATGGCCGAATGAGTTAGAGCGTCCATCTCCCGTGTTGGTAGATCATGGATCGTGGGTTCAAACCCTGGTCGAGTCAAACCAATGACTTAAGAATTGATACTTGTCACTTCCTAGCCATGCGCTCGGCATTATTAGGATAGGACAAGGACTGGTGGGCTCAATGTCAGGATAATGTGACTGAGTGGGATACCAGGTCATGGTGCTGGTGGTCTGGTCACCCAGTGGGGCAGCACTATAAAGTCGTCATGAGTGCGCACTGTCACAAGTCGGTACCCATCTTGATATGACCTTAGATGTTGCTAGGAGGTAAAACAAAAACAAACCAATGTACCTTATATACTTAAAGCTGCATAGTCCGATGAAAGCATCACATTTTCAAAACCAAAACACTGACCTAGATTTGATTTTACATATCTAACTTAGATACTGGTGCACTTATTAAAAGCATTTGTTGTCAATTTACTAGAACATGTTACTGCAGAAGGCTATGGTGTCAGAGTTTTGGCGTGCTTGCCAACAAATAATTTGGCATGTTTGAAGTATAAATATCTCAAAAGTTAGCCATTTAAAATAAAAGTTACTTCAAACTAGAGTAAGATAGATTATAATGATTAACCTAATATATTTATCTCAGAAAATGACGTAAACTCAAAACCCATCAGACTGTGCAACTTTTACTCCCTCTACAGATATCCATCCATGGGCTTAGTTCTCTGTTCTCTTCCCACTATGTTATTTTTTTATTGATTGATTGTTTATTCTGCTCATAACGGATCAGAAAGAACCTCCGATGGACTGGACACATGATGAGGATGTCAACAGACAGGCTACCAAAGCAGATCCTCTATTCTCAATTGTCTTCTGGTCAGAGAAAGAGAGGATGCCCTCGTCTCTGGTTCAAGGATACTATCAAGAGAAACCTGAAGCTGAAAGACATTAAGACTGACTCATGGACATCACTCTCATAGCAGATAGCTAAATGGAGAGCGGCGGTTAAGTAATGAAAGCAGTCTTTGTCGCATTGCTGTGACCGACAGCATGATGATGATGATGATGATGATGATGAACGGATAACTGCATGCACTTGTTTTCGCCGCTGGGCAGTAGTGGTCATAATCCATATGGATTGATTTCCTTTATCAATAATTTCTGTAAACTTTGCGCAGTTTCCAATTTGTTTGGGTTTTGCTTATATTTTGTGCAGAGTTTGTTAAGAAGTATGGTGTATCCTCTTGTTTGAATAAAGTAAAGCGCGTTTTATTTAACAACACCTCTAGAACACATTGATTTCCATATCATCGGCTATTGGACATCAATGTCTTTGGTTTATGGCTTGCTGTTTATCCCTGATCTATTAGTTAGAACATATCTATTCATCTATATCTCACTAGATATATATGTATATATATGTGATGTATAACGCATTATACGAGTATAAATGCAAAGGGAACATATACTGTATATATCTATTCCTCCTTGGGGCATTGATGGTGCCCCCCCCCCTCCTCCCCTCCCAGCTGTCGGGGTAATTGGTGGGTGCGCCCCCCTCCCCCTCGCGCCACACACACTGGAGGAATTTATATATAGGTGTGTGTGTGACATTTTTGTTTGTTTTGTTTTTTTGGTACATTAGTTGTTTAAGCAGGGGAAATTTCAGTTGCAGATGACTGGTCTTCCTCATTCCACTGCTCCTTGCCCTACCCTAGTAATGCCGAGCGCCTGGCTAGGAAGCGACAACTATCAATTCTTTAAGTCATCGATTAGACTTGACCAGGATTTGAACCCACGATCCCATGATCTACCAACACGGGAGACGGACGCTCTGACTCATTCGGCCATCCCGTCTGGTCCCATATATGTGTATGTATATATGTGATGTATAACGATGCGAGTATAAAGATACATAAGGGGTAATTATCATTATTATTTGTTATACTCCGTAAGACCAACACTGTACCAATGGCTCCACCTTCCCTCCTCACCTCCACCGGATGTAGACCAGTGTCAGTCGCACCGGAGAATTTGTTCATATATGTGTGTATAATCGACCCAGTTACTGACCTGCATTGTGCACGGGACACGTGACCCCTCAGCGACGTGACTGACGTGTGTGTGACGTCATGTGTCGCACGACATGACGTAGCATGACGTTGATGACCTACTTTGCGATGCGACTTTCATGCTGACGGGGCACCGTAACAAGGGCGCCTTCATGGAAGCCATGTGCAAGTCAGTATATATATATATAATATATATCAGGACGGGTACCGACCATAGCACTCCATCTATATATATATATATAATATATAACCAAGTATGTGAGTAGGAGGAAAACGTCGTTGTCGTGTATTTCTAGTCTTAACTCAACTCTTTTTGCGGTTACCATGATTGTATAAAGCTATGAAGATTCGCAGAGAATGCCGTATATATTTTGTTGAAGACTTATACTGCCTATCATGGATAAGTCTGAACAGACTTGTCTTCACCATTAGACAGTTTGTAGATAGAAAGCCCGAGCCTACACTTTTACAGACCCAAGGGATTTTTAACCTCCCACACCACATAGACATGGTATGAGAGCAACCGGCCTTTGGTGAGCTGTAAGTTATACACAGCGGTGAAAATCCAAATTGGCAGAGGTGGGGGGCATGGGGAATCGAACCACTGACCTTCAGATTAGGAGTCCGAACTAGAAAAAAGACAGACACTCTAACCACTCTGCCAGAGAGAACACCACAAATATACATACATGTACATATATATATATATATATATATATATATATATATATATATATGCATATATATATGTGTGATGTATATCATATTATGCGAATCTAAAGGTACGGAAGGGAATATTACTTATTATTATCATATTGTTATACTCCGAAAGACAGAACATTGTACAGGTGGCGCCACCTCGGTCCACCTAGCCTCCACAACATGTTGACCAGTGTCAGTCGCACCGGATGATTTTGTTCACATATATATGTGATGTATAACGGATTATGCGAGTATAAAGGCGCGGAACGGAATTAATTCCTTATTATTATTGTGTTTATTATTAGTATTATTATTACACGATATACTGTACTGCCTCCTTCATCTTCATGACTGGTGGCGCCACCTCCGGCGCTCCTCGGTACCTGCATACACTAAAAACATCACTCGCAAGTATATATATATTTGCGGTCAGCCCTCAATAATGCTAACTATTTCGCTCGCGTCACATCACTCTATGTCAGAATAGCGAGATTTTCACGAAGCGATTTTTAAGATTAGTTGCAATGCTCACCTTGTGTTTAATTTGAAGGGAACGACTCCCCATCACTGCGCCTGAATCACTCACAGAAGAGTCACAACACTAGCGCTTTCACACCCTGCATCCCCCTCCGCCAGCGTTATAAGGGGGCCCGCTGCTGTCCTTCGGTACTTCCCAGTGAGCAGACAGAGCAACCATATTTCCAGTTTCTTCCACCGCCAAACCCTTCTTCTTGTACTTTAAAATGCTACTTGCGTTACTTCTTAAGCCAGGCTCGGACAATATATGTCCACCTGTTCTGCACATGAAACTGTTTTTCTTGTATCGACACTCATCATTGGGAGACCAGATTGGAAGGTCAAATGAGTTGAGAGTCCGTCTCCCGTTTTGGTAGATCGTTGGATTCGAGTCAAACCAATGACTTAAAAATTGATAATTGTCACTTCCTACCCAGGCGCTCAGCATTAATAGGATAGGCCAAGGACTGGTTGGCTCAGTGGTACGATAATGTGACTGGGTGGGATATCGGTTCATGGTGCTGGCACCCTGATTTCCCAGTAGTGCAGCACTATAAAGTCGCCATGAGTGTGCACTGTCTCAACTCGGTACCCGTCCTTAGACATTGCCAGGACGTAAAACTCCAACAACCAACCAATCAACTCTTATTGAGTCAGTCCTTATCGAATCGGATGTATAATATGAAAGTCAGGTAAAGAAATCTGCTTCATGAAGATTTTGAACACATGGCTAGATTTTCAGATGTAACTGTTATTGGTGGCGGGGGCGGGCAGGGGGGGGGGGTGGAGTTAGAGGTCGGACTAACACGAGCTGACTGTACAAACATCTTATGCGCATCTGACCACTTGTCAAGAACCATACTTATTTTGAAACAGGTTAATTTATTGCAGCTGTTTACTTGTCTACTCCATTCTTCCTCTCCGTCTTCTCCTTCTTCTTCTTCTTCTTCTTCTTCTCATTCTTCTTCTCCTCCTCCTTCTTCTTCTTCTCCTCCTTCTTCATCTTCTTCTCCTTCTTCCTGTTCTTCTCCTTCTTCTTCTTCTCCTTCTTCATCTGCTTTGTCTTCTCCTTCTCCTCTTCTCCTTCTCCTTCTTCTCCTTATCCCCTCTATTCTCCTTCTTCTCCTTCTCCTTCTTCTCCTTCTTCTCATTATTTTTCTCCTCTTCCTCTTCTTCCTCTTCTTCTCCTTCTTCTCCTTCTCCTTCTTCTCCTTTTTCTCCTTCTTTTTCTCCTTCCTCTTCTTCTCCTTCTTCGTCTTCTCCTTCTTCTGTTTCTTCTTATTCATCTCCTTTTCCCTCTTCTTCTCCTTCTCCTTCTCCTCCTTCTTCTCCTTCTTCTCCTTCTTCTCCTTCTTCTCCTTCTTCTCCATCTTCTTCTCCTTCTTCTTCTCCATCTTTTCTTTCTCTTTTTCTTTTCTCCTTCCTCTCCTTCTTCTCCTTCTCCTTCTTCTTCTCCTTCCTCTCCTTCTTCTTCTTCATCTCCTTCTTCTTCGTCTGCTTCTCCTTCCTCTCCTTCCTCTCCTCTTCTTCTTCTTCTTCTTCTCCTTCCTCTCCTTCTTTTCCTTCTCCTTCTTCTTCTCCTTCCTCTCCTTCTTCTTCATCCCCTTCTTCTTCGTCTGCTTCTCCTTCCTCTCCTCTTCTTCTTCTTCTCCTTCTTCTTCTTGTTCTCCTTCCTCTCCTCTTCTTCTTCTTCTTCTCCTCCTTCCTCTCCTTCTTCTCCTTCTTCTTCTCCTTCCTCTCCTTCTTCTTCATCTCCTTCTTCTTCATCTGCTTCTCCTTCCTCTCCTTCTCCTCCTTCTTCAGCTTCTGAAATCAGACGCGCTGTGCGTTCTCGTTGCCCTGGCACAGAGCGGGTTCTCACCCCGAGCGTTTCTTTCAACAGTCCACTCAGTCCCTGCCTCTCTAGCTGTTTACCGCCCCAGCAAAAAAATCTGTCGTACAAGTACTGAACGTCTCCAGTCTTGGTAGATCGGGGAATTCGAACCCACGGCTTCGAACAGTGGTCGAATCAAACCAATGACTTAAAAATTGATACTGTCTTGTCGCTTCCTAGCAAAGCGCTAGGCATTATTAGGATAAGGTCAGGACTAGTTGGCTCAGTGTCAGGATATTGTCGCTGAGTGGGATATCAAGCCATGGTGCCGGCGACCTCATTTCCCAGTGGGACAGCATTATGAAGTCGCCATGAGTACGCACAGTCATTAGTCGGTACCCGTCCTGACATTACCTTAGATTGGTTGGTTGTTGGTGTTTTACGTCCTGGCAACATCTAAGGTCATATCAGGATGGGTCTTAGACCTTTGATGTTTCCAGGACGTCAAGCTTCAACAACCAACCAACGAATCAGCATGGGTATGTTCCGCTACAAGCCGGTGCCCTGTTTGCTTGTCCTGGCAACATCTAAGGTCATAGTAGGAAACGCCTTAGACCTTTGATGTTGCCAGGACGTAAAGCTCCAACAACCAATCAACCAACCAATCAGCACCGTCAGGTGGCGCTACAAGCCGGTGCCCTGTTTGCTGGGTATGCGCGTTCCCCGCGCGCCGTCCACACCTTGACCTTGTTGATGTGACCTTCCGGTCACCCGATGCCACTTTCCCGCCAACACCACTCACGTCCGACCTTCCATCAAACGCTCCAACAACAATCGCTCTCCAAGCACATCAGCGCGCCAGATCTGTTAACCCTCACTGTCCTCACAATCTCCGCCCGAATAGACTACATCACGGTTCCGACTGCGCATGCGCTGAAAACGGCCTTGGGAGCAAAGCAAAGGCGTATGGCCATTGAGTTTGCCTATACGCACATTGAAAAACGTCAGTTTTATTCAAAATTAATAGAAATCCGAAACCCTAACCTTATCAATTTAATATAATCTTTTTGGTAAACCTGTTTTCTATATGTGTTCCAAGCGGTTTGTGCCTAGGTGGTGTGGTTTTATCAATATTTTACTTTTTCTGTATGGAGATTACTCACTGCCATTGACAATGCATTGAGTACTCTGGCTGTGGCTCTAACACTAGTCTGAGTGTCTAGATCTTTCTAAATCTAAATGCACATGGCATAAGATGTGCTGATTATATTGATGTAAATGCAATGCTGGATAACAGATTAATATCTTAATTTATTATATATATATTTTTAGTTAGTATTCTATGTTTCAAACAAGAGCTGAGATGAGCTGAAGCCAGCACATTTCATAGCTGCACCCAGTGTATTAGCATGTGCCATGTGCTTTTGTGGGGGTTGTTTTGCTCTGACCCATCCCACAATGCACCGCGCCGCTGGAACCGTGATGTAGTCTATTCTCTGCTTCTTTCCCGCACTGATGTCAGTCTTAAGCCCCGGTCACCTACACGTTAGTGAACGTAGTTGAACGTAGTTATAATAACGCGGGTGAAACGTGTTGTCACTACGTTCAAATACGTTAAGGTACAGCAGGTTTTGGTTGATGACCCACCTAATGGTAACGATAAATACGTTATGGTATGGATCCTGGTATGTTATTGTACGGATCCCAGTACCTCCAACTACATTCAACTATGTTCAACTACGTTCAAGTATGTTACCCTCCACTATGTTCAACTATGTTCAACTTCATCTACTAATGGCTATGTGACCACGGCAGCCAAGGTTTTGAGTGAGTCAAAGTATGCTAGGGTATGCTAGAGTATGCTATGGTATGCTAGAGTACATTAAGAAGTATGCTAGAGTATGCTAGAGTATGCTAGAGAACATTAAGAAGTATGCTATAGTACGCTAGAGTATGCTAGAGTATGCTAGAGTATGTTATCCTCGCGGAGGCTCGGTCTGTCTCAAAAGTAGTGCTCTTTTGAACATGTCCAAAGCTTAATTCGGAATGCACGGCCCACAGACGTTATTAACATGTTATCATCACGGAGAAGTATGGATGCCAGTACTTTGCACTACGTTCAACTATGTTAGCCTCCACTACGTTCAACTACGTTCACTATCGTGTATGTGACCGGGCCTTCAGAAAGGGCGGTGTTTTTTTGGTGGTTTTCTTCTATAATTCTATTATCAACAACTACTGGGTGCGGTGCCGAATCGGTAGAGCGCGGTTTTCGATGCGGGAGATCGGGAGTTCGATTCCCGGTCGAGTCAAACCAATGACTTCTACAATTGATACTTGTCGCTTCCTAGCCTGGCATTTAGCATTAATAGGATAGGGCAAGGACTGGTTTGATCAGTGACAGGATAATGTGACTGAATGGGATATCCGGTCATGGTGCCGGTGGCCTGATTTCCCAGTAGGGCAGAACTATTAAGTCGCCATGAGTGCGCACTGTCACATGTCGGTACCCTAGATGTTGCCTTAGATGTTGCCAGGACGTAAAATAACAACAAAAGACACAATTCCAGAGGGACGAGCATAGTGAGGTGCACTGACCTCCCCAGGTCATAGGTCACGTGACTCATGGATCAGTGTGTAAGTAGTTTAAACACTGGCAGTATGAGACACTGAATGCATCTGTAAATAGTGAGGTGCACTGACTTCCTCATGTGAAATACCACATATACAGGTAGGTGTGGGTTGGTTGATTGCATCAGGGAACATAGAAATGATAATTGATACATAGTCTGATGTTTAGTATCCTAGCCCTAAAATGACAGAAATGTGGTTTGAAGTCGAACATCCGCCTCCCGTTTTGATAGGTCATAGATTTCTAACTGTGGTACGCAGGTATTGCAGGTATTGCAATACCTCAGGGAGTTTGATGCCCCTGCGCTGCAGAGTTGTAAACCACTGCCTTGTGGAACAGGTTCTTGACAGAACCGAAGGCTAAGGGAGCAAACCCTAAACAGAAAATCATGTCACTGTGGGAGCATCAAGGGTGGTTGATGTATGGAACTCCCAAATCTCCTGACCAGCCACTGCAGGGACAAATAGTTTTGCGCCTGTCTTGCCGGTGTGAAACCTTTATTTGCTCCCTGAGAGAGTGCCGCTGGTAACTTGCAAAAGCCAGCAGCACTTCAACACTTTTGCAGGCAGCTTTCATGAAATGTACAACCGCACAGAGCGGCAGTCAAGTAATGAAAGCAGTCTTTGTCGCATGACGACCGACAGCATGATGATGATGATGAGATTTCGAACCCCCAGGTTCGAAACCTGGTCAAGTCAAACCGATGACTTAAAAATGGATATGTGTCGCCCACTAGCCTGGCATTCAGTATTACTAGGATAGGGCAAGGAGCAATAGAATGAGGAAGACCTTGTCTGCGATTGAAAATCTCCCCACTTAATCAACTAGTGTGCAACTCCTAAGCTAATAATAGTAAATGTATATATTTGTAAATAGTAAATGTATATGCATTTGTAGGTATACATACATGGTCGCTTTAGTTTGCTTGTTGGAGTTTTATGTCCTGGCAACATATAAGGTCATATCTGGACGGGTACAGATTTGTGACAGCGCGCACTCATGGTGACTTTATAGTACTGCTCCGCTGGGAAATCAGGCCACCGGCACCATGACCCAAAATCCCATTCAGTCACATTATCCTGACACTGAGTCATCCTATTCATGCCGAGCACATGGCTAGGAAGCGACATGTATCAATTTTAAAGTCATTGGTTTGACTCGACCGGGAACCGAACTCCTGACCTTCCGCACGCGAGGCCTGCACTCTACCGATTAGGCCACTGTGTATGGTACATGATCGCTTTAGTAATAATGTATATATATATGATGTATAAGAATTATGTGTATGTAAATAAGCGGAAGGTTTGCTTATCTAATTTCATCCGATCAGGTTGACCTACATATTTGCTCCCGTCCTACTCCAGGGAGACTGGTGGTGCCCCCGCTCGCTCCTTTTCCTAACTACTGAGGTTACGTACACGGAAGAGACCCATTAAAAGAAATTAAGCTGCATAGTCCGGTATAGCATCAAATCTTCAAAACCAAAACAATTATCTAGAATTGATTCTACAATATCTAACTTAGATACTGATGCTCTTATTAAAGCTGCATAGTCCGATGAAATATAAAATTGTCAAAACCAAACCAATTATCTAGATTTGATTTGACATATCTAACTTAGATACTGATGCACTTATTAAGCATTTATTTATGCATAGAAGGCATTACGGAGTCAATTTAACAGAACCTGTTACTGCCAAAGTCTATGGTGTCAGAGTTTTGGCAAGCTTGCCAAAACTAATTTTCCATGTTTGCACTCAAAATATCTAAAAGGTTTATCATTTAAAATAAAAGTAACTTTGAACTAAAGTAAAGTAGATACTAGTGATCGATATAATATATTTATCTCAGAAAAAATACAGAAATTCAAAACCATCGGACTATGCAACTTTAACTATTTGTTGCCACTTAGAAGGGAATAACAAGACAATTTAATAGAACCTGTTACTGCAGAAGCCTATGTTGTCCGAATTTTGCCGTGCTTGCCAAAACTAATTTTACATGTTCATATTTCAAATATCTCAAAACTTAGTCATTTATAATAACAGTTACTTCAGACTAAATATGGTAGATTATAACAATCAATTTAATATATTTATCTCAGAAAAACAACGGAAACTCAAAACCATCGGACTATGCAACTTGAAGTTATGTTATATATGTACATATACATGAAGACAGAAACAGACAAACAGATAGATATCCACTCCGAGTCGGGCGGATTCTTTTCAGAGGTCGTGGCGCCTGAATTCCGGTGGGCGATAATAGGGTAAAGATGCGAGGCCTGTAAGCATACATACAGTGGTGAAAGGCGGCTATGATGAATACACAGACGCCGGGAGATTGGCTCTGACAGGGGTAGGCTGCGGCAGGCTGGGGCAGGCTGGGGCACACAGGGCGTCCATTACCTGCTCCAGTGTGGCGCACGCACCGGTATGTGGATACAACAGCCTGGATGACCTCTACTCCAGGGTGGCATGCTGTGAAGGTCAAAACCACATGTTCACAGTGTTGACCTTTGTAGGGCGTGTAAGGTTATAGCGATGTTAGGGATAACCCCCCCCCCTCCCCCTACAGACACACACACGCAAACACACGCAAACACACCCTTCAAAGCCTTCGAAGTACTTTATACCCGATCACTTTGTCGACATTTTGACGGATCTGCTGCACTGTAGATAACCACTTCTCTGTTGTGTTATTGGATGGAACTAGAAAACAGACATCCGACAATTGACCTACACAAACAGGCTCAAGTTTGCATGCTAGAAGAGAAACACATCTCGCAATAATAGCTTTTGACTATGTAGAAAAAATACAAAACAACACGCAGACAAATCACTAGAGCTACTGAGGCACCTGTGCTAAGAACAGAAAGATCCAACTGTGGGTGTTTCGACCGAAGTGTAATAGATATGAGCATAAAAGCTTGGAATTGCCAAAGTAGTGATCTACGCAACACCAAAACACTAAAAGAATATAAAAGGAAGATCAAGAAAGACTGGAAGTGAGATATAGATAAAGAAATTGTACTAAGTAATAGAACAGGGATAAACAGTAAGTAAGCCATAAAACATCACAAACCAATAGGAGAGACCACGCTAAACAACTACTGATCAAATCAATAGGAGACACCACACTAAACAACTACTGATCAAATCACTAGGAGACACCAAACTGAGCAACTACTGATCAAATCCATAGGAGAGACCATACTAAACAACTACTGATAAAATCAATAGGAGACACCACACTAAACAACTACTAATCAAATCAATAGGAGACACCATAACTAAATAACTACTGATCAAATCAATAGGAGACACCATACTAAACAACTACTGATCAAATCAATAGGAGACACCACACTAAACAACTACTGATCAAATCAAAAGAAGACACCATACTAAACAACTACTGATCAAATCAACAGGAGACACCACACTAAACAACTACTGATCAAATCAATAGGAGACACCATACTAAACAACTACTGATCAAATCAATAGGAGACACCACACTAAACAACTACTGATCAAATCAATAGGAGACACCACACTAAACAACTAATGATCAAATCAATAGGAGACACCACACTAAACAACTACAGGTCAAATCAATAGGAGACACCAGACTAAACAACTACTGATCAAATCAATAGGAGACACCAGACTAAACAACTACTGATCAAATCAATAGGAGACACCATACTAAACAACTACTGATCAAATCAATAGGAGACACCAGACTAAACAACTACTGATCAAATCAATAGGAACACCAGACTAAACAACTACTGATCAAATCAATAGGAGACACCAACTAAACAACTACTGATCAAATCAATAGAGACACCAACTAAACAACTACTGATCAAATCAATAGGAGACACCAAAACAATGTTACGTCAAATCAGGAGCACACCTAAAAACTATGACAAATCAATAGGAGACACCACACTAAACAACTACAGGTCAAATCAATAGGAGACACCAGACTAAACAACTACTGATCAAATCAATAGGAGACACCAGACTAAACAACTACTGATCAAATCAATAGGAGACACCATACTAAACAACTACTGATCAAATCAATAGGAGACACCAGACTAAACAACTACTGATCAAATCAATAGGAGACACCAGACTAAACAACTACTGATCAAATTGATAGGAGACACCACACTAAACAACTACAGGTCAAATCAATAGGAGGCACCACACTAAACAACTACTGATCAAATCAATAGGAGACACCACCCTAAACAACTACTGATCAAATCAATAGGAGACACCACACTAAACAACTACTGATCAAATCAATAGGAGACACCACACTAAACAACTACTGGTCAAATCAATAGGAGACACCACACTAAACAACTAATGATCAAATCAATAGGAGACACCACACTAAACAACTACAGGTCAACTCAATAGGAGACACCAGACTAAACAACTACTGTTCAAATCAATAGAACACACCAGACTAAACAACTACTGATCAAATCAATAGGAGACACCATACTAAACAACTACTGATCAAATCAATAGGAGACACCACACTAAACAACTACTGATCAAATCAATAGGAGACACCACACTAAACAACTAATGATCAAATCAATAGGAGACACCACACTAAACAACTACTGATCAAATCAATAGGAGACACCACACTAAACAACTACTGGTCAAATCAATAGGAGACACCACACTAAACAACTACTGATCAAATCAATAGGAGACACCATACTAAACAACTACTGATCAAATCAATAGGAGACACCACACTAAACAACTACTGATCAAATCAATAGGAGACACCAGACTAAACAACTACTGATCAAATCAATAGGAGACACCATACTAAACAACTACTGATCAAATCAATAGGAGGCACCACACTAAACAACTACTGATCAAATCAATAGGAGACAACATACTAAACAACTACTGATCAAATCAATAGGAGGCACCACACTAAACAACTACTGATCAAACCAATAGGAGACACCACACTAAGCAACTACTGATCAAATTAATAGGAGACACCAGACTAAACAACTACTGATCAAATCAATAGAAGACACCATACTAAACAACTATTGATCAAATCAATAGGAGACACCATACTAAACAACTAATGATCAAATCAATAGGAGACACCATACTAAACTACTACTGATCAAATCAATAGGAGACTCCACACTAAAAGCTACTGATCAAATCAATAGGAGACACCACACTAAACAAGTACTGATCAAATCAATAGAACACACCATACTAAACAACTATTGATCAAATCAATAGGAGACACCACACTAAACATCTACTGATCAACTAGGACCCCTACTGTTCATATGTTTCATTAACGACATGCCCGAGGTCATCCATGCATTCATCCAGATGTTTGCGGATGATACAAAGCTGTATATGGAGGTTAACAGCCCTGAAGATCAACAGGTGCTACAAAAAGACCTAACTGCACTTGAAGACTGGGCCAACCTGTGGCAACTACGTTTCAATGCACAGAAGTGCAAGGTCATGCACCTGGGTAACAGAAATGAAAATCTCAGTTACTACATGCACCAAGATGGAGAAGAAGTCCAGCTCCAAGTGACAGAACTAGAGAAAGATCTTGGCATATACATGGACATCGGACTCACCTTCTCATATCACAGTGAACAAAAGGTGACCAAAGCGAACAAGCTTCTAGGCATGATACGCCGCTCGTACACGTATCTAGACAATGACACGGTGAAGACACTGTACACGTCACTGATCCGGCCGCACCTTGAGTATGGCAACACGGCTTGGACACCGAAGTTCAAGAAGGACATGTCAATGATCGAGAGTGTACAGAGACGTGCTACAAAGTTATCACCAACCATAAGAGAACTACCATACGAAGAACGTCTCAGGATTCTCAACCTACCCAGCTTATACTACCGAAGGGCCAGGGGAGACATAATAGAAGCATTCAAACACGTCACTGGAAGATATGCGGTTGATGCTAGATACCTGAAGCTGGCCAACTGTAAAACTAGAGGTCATCGATACAAGCTGAAGAAGGAAAGAGCAATAAAACCTGTCAGACAGCTATTCTTCAGTAACAGGATAGTAAATGCCTGGAACGCATTGCCTGAACATGTCATAGAAGCGCCTTCCGTCAACGCCTTCAAAGGCAGACTGGATAAGCATTGGAGGGGGCTGCAATATTGCACACATCCGGTACTCGATGCATTTAATCCTAGTAAATCTAATTTTGACATGCATCGACCTGATACAGGCTATAAGCCTAACAAAATCAGAAGCGGATGAGTATGAGTATGAGTAATAGGACAGACCGTACTGAGCAACTACCGATCACGTAAGTGCCAGGCAAGATGTGAAGTTGAAATAATGGGAGGTGTCTCTAGAGCAAAATGAGCTGAAAACAACAAAGAAAATGGAGTACTTGAAACCCATAGAAATTGTGCTAAAAAGCTAACCTTCAAAAGTGTGACAAAAACCAAAGAAACTAACATAGTATATCTAGATTAAAACAGTAATCACATGGATACAATGTATTAAAAATGTTGACTATGTACAAACATATAAACGACCCCCCTCCCCAAAATATATGGAACTCCCCAACATATGTAATAAGCATCATAATATTGGCTTATAGCCAACCATGTCAGTAGTGTGCAAATAACACACATCCTGATCCAGGTTTATACTACTTATATTATAGCATGCCCAGTAAACCGATCCTAGGCTACCTAAATAAACTGATGACGTAGTATGGAAAACAACAAACAAGTCACATGGCTATAAGTAAAGCATTAGGACAACCTACAAGTGTCTTATTAGTTGTAGAGCATGGGCCTCGTGTGCGGTAGGTCAGGAGTTTGATTCCTGGTCGAGTCAAACTAAATGACTTATCAAATTTATATTTATCGCTTCCTAGCCTGGCGCTCGGCATTAATAGGATAGAGCAAAGACTGGTTAGCTCAGTAGTAATGTGACTGAGTGGGATATTGGGTCATGGTGCCGGTGGCCTGATTTCCCATTGAAGCAGAACTACAAAGTCGCCATCAGTGTGCACTGTAACGAATCAGTACCCATCCTGATATGACCTTAGATGTTGCTAGGACATAAACAACAACCAACAATAATCTTAGCGTATGTTAGAGACACCAGCACCAGTCTTATCTCCCCGGATAATAGACCAGCTCTGGCCTCAGTAAGGGAGTGGCTGCTCACCTGGATAAAAGGTTCACCCCTATCCTGAGTAGCGTGAATGACAACACTTCCTTTCTCTTCTTGCCTGTATTGATTTCCTATAGCCTGCCTACACAACCACAGATGTCAGCCTTTGACTTTACAAATGTCTAAAGCCAAGAAAAACGTACTTCAGTAGGAATTTCTTCTTTTTTTCACATATGTTTATTCATCAGAACAAGAATAGTATCAGCGCCAGAGCACTGGTCTTCCAGCCGTTTTACATGCACTCTGGAATTTTACACATGGTTTGGGAGAGTATCCTGTGCTGTTTCTGTGCAGCACAGGACACTTTGTACAATGAGCTATAAATAAGCTGTGGAGGTTCCAGCATGTAGGGTTTATCTATATGACGCGCATTGTTTTTCTATATAAGTTGATCAATTGGGATAGAATGAAAACACCCCACAAGATGGCAGCCACAGAAAGCTCTCGATTCTACTCCTAAAGTCTATTAAAGTTGCATAGTCCGATGGTTTTGAATTTCAGTATTTTTTCTGAGATAAATATATTAGATCGATCACTAATATCTACTTTACACTAGTTCAAAGTTACTTTTATTTTAAACAGTAAACTTTTTATATATTTTGAGTGCAAACATGGAAAATTAGTTTTGGCAAGCTTGCCAAAATTCTGACACCATAGACTTCTGCAGTAACAGGTTCTGTTAGATTGACTCAGTATCGCCTTCTATGCAGAAACAAATGCTTAATAAATGCATCAGTATCTAAGTTAGATATGTAAAATCAAACCTAAATAATTGGTTTGGTTTTGAAAATGTTATATTTCATCGGACTATGCAGCTTTAATCTACATGCTTTCATCAATTATTCACCCCAAAAGTAGCGAGCTACAATAGATAAGTATTCAAAGAATATGTTTAGCATATTAGATTGCAAAATCATGTCGTTATTTCCATAACCCAGCCTTCCGACACTTTTTCTAACGGGCTGTTCAGCAGCCCTGTCACAGAGACAGCTCGGGCTGTGGGAGTAACTACTGTTCACCGGGCACAGGGCCTCAAAGTCACCCTCAGAAGCAGGGTAATGGCGGGGTACATCCGGGTAACTGTCAGACAGATGGTTAGCCCTGTCTGCGCATGTCAGTGAAGGCTTCGAGCCGGCTGCATCCACTGGTACCCAGCCTTTTCTCACAGTCCACAAATTGGAACGCCTAGCGGTGAGCGGCCGTCAGCGTAGACCTCTGTGAGATGACCTACACATGAGATTATGACATGTGTAAATCACATACATGTCAGAATGTGACATGTGTAAATCACCTTCATGTCTGAATGTGACATGTGTAAATCATATTCATGTGAAAATGTGATGTTTAAATAACCTTCATGTTAGAATGTGACATGTGTCAATCACATTTTATATCAGAATGTGACATTTGTAAGTCACATCCATGTGAGAATGTGACATGTGTAAATCACATTTTATATCAGAATGTGACATGTGTAAATCACATACATGTCACAATGTGACATGTGTAAGTCACATCCATGTGAGAATGTGATATGTGTCAATCACATTTTATATCAGAATGTGACATGTTTAAATCACATACATGTCAGGATGTGACATTTGTAAATCACATCCATGTGAAAATGTGACATTTAAATAACCTTCATGTTAGAATGTGACATGTGTAAGTCACATTCTTGTGAGAAGGTGATATATGTAAATCATATTTTATATCATAATGTGACATGTGTAAATCACATACATGTCAGAATGTGACATGTGTAAATCACATCCATGTTAGAATGTGACATGTGTCAATCATATTTTATATCAGAATGTGACATGTGTAAATCACTTACATGTCAGAATGTGCTATGTGTAAATCACATTTTAAATCAGATTGTGAGATGTGTGTAAAACACATTTTAAATCAGAATTTGACATGTGTAAATCACATACATGTCAGAATATGAAATGTGGAAATCACATACATGTGAGAATGTGACATGTGCAAATCACATCCATGTGAAAATGTGACATGTGTCAATCACATTTTATATCAGAATGTGAGATGTGTAAATCACCTTCATGTGAGAATGTGACATGTAATCACATTCATGTGAGAATGTGACATGTGTAAATCACATTCATGTCAGTATGTTGCATGTAAATCACATTCATGTCAGAATGTGACATGTGTAAATCACATTCATGTCAGAATGTGACATGTGTAAATCACCTTCATGTCAGAATGTGACATGTGTAAATCACATTCATGTCAGTATGTTGCATGTAAATCACATTCATGTCAGAATGTGACATGTGTAAATCACCTTCATGTCAGAATGTGACATGTGTAAATCACATTCATGTCAGTATGTTGCATGTAAATCACATTCATGTCAGAATGTGACATGTGTAAATCACCTTCATGTCAGAATGTGACATGTGTAAATCACCTTCATGTCAGAATGTGACATGTGTAAATCACCTGCATGTCAGAATGTGACATGTGAAAATGTAAAGCCCCGAAACCCAAAAGGTATTTTTTCGTGCAACATAAATAAACTGTAATACTATTTATAATCTTTATTTATCCCCCTTGTATCTCTGGAGAAATACCAATGAGTTGGCTAGGGTTCATTTCAAGCTGGGTGCACTTAAGATTTACTGGATGTTTTGTTGAAAGGAAAAAGTACTCGAATAGTTATGGTCACTAAATATCCCATTGTTTCATGTGTCAGAATTTTACTGTATAAATAAACTATACTGTATAAATAAACTATAATAGTATTTGTATTCTTGATTTATCTCACCTTGTGTGAATGGTCTTATGGTTGTAATGGTTGAGTACTCCCTTTAATCTGAAATCCGAGAACAAAAATTTAATTCCAAAACATAACTGGCCCCAAGGATTTCGAATAAGGAATTGTCGACCTGTGCAAACTGCGCTTGTTTCATTTAAATGTCCTTCCGGTGACAGAACACCTGCTATATAAGAGCAACATTGGTCTGGATGTAGAGTTGTCTGTTTAAGGCGGAAGCTACTCTCCTCATTACACGCAGACTTACTTACATACCGACACATACCGAACCTACACACACATACACACAAGTGCACACACAGTTATACTACTTACATGTGTCACATTTTCTGCTGCATAAATCTATGCCTATTATTGTATAAAGCTGCATAGTTCGATGAAATCATCAAATTTAAAAAATCAAAACACATATCTAGATTTGATGGTACAAACCCGACTTAGATCATTATTATCATCATGCTGTCAGTCGCAATGCGACAAAGACTGCTTTCATTACTTAACCGCCGCTTCGTGAGGTTGTATATTTCATAAAAGCTGCTTGCAAAGTGTTGAAGTGTTGCTGGCTTTTGCAAATTACTAGCGGCACTCTTTCGGGGAGCAAATAGAGGTCTCACACAGGCAAGAACATCTTGAGACAGGCACAAACTATTTGTCCCTGCAATGGCTGGTCGGGAGATGTTGGGAGGTCCATTCATCACCGCCCTTAATGCTGCCACAGTAACATGGTTTTCTGTTATGGTTTGCTCCCTTAGCATTTGATTCTATCACAAGGCAGTGGTTTACAACTTTGCAAGGCAGGGGCGTCAAACTCCCTGAGGTATTTTAGCACTTAAGGTATCTTAGACACTTAGATACGGGTGCACTTACTAAGCATTTGCTGCTACATAGAAGGGAATACTGAGTCAATTTGATAGAACCTGTTACTGCTGAACTCTATGATGTCAGACTTTAGATGTGCATGCTAAAATTAATTTTGCATGCTTACCCTTCAACTATTTCCAAATAAAATAAACTATGCCATTTAAAATAAAAGTTACTTCAATCAAAAGCAAGCTAGATTATAATGATCGACCTAATATATTTATCTGAAGAAGAAAAAATAATAATACAGCTACTCAAAATCAGCGGACTATGTAACTTTAACTATCTTTTGACGACGCTGCAGAATCTGCACCGTGAATAATAACATTAAAAAAAACACTAGCTGGGTGCAAGCGGCAGGAAATGCACCTCATTACGGCTGCGCGCGCATCGTGCGCGCGGTGTCGCTTCTTACTAGTGAGGAGAGCAATTATTGCGAGTGCTTCGACTGTCGCTCGAGGCTGCTGGGATTGAGAAAGAGCCGGATATCCGGTATGGGATGAGTTGGGAAAAAAAGAAGTGGCAGGTTGTGTGAAACCTATTCTATAAACGCCTTCTTACCATCATCTATCTCCCTCTCTGCCTATCTCCCTCTGTGCCTGTCTCCCTCTATGCCTATCTCTCTCTGCATATCTCCCTCTGTGCATGTCTCCCTCTCTGCCTATCTCCCTCTCTGCCTATCTCCCTCTCTGCATATCTCCCTCTCTGCCTATCTTCCTCTCTGCATATCTCCCTCTCTGCCTATCTCCCTCTCTGATTATCTCCCTCTCTGCATATCTCCCTCTCTGCCTATCTCCCTCTATGCCTATCTCCCTCTCTGCATATCTCCCTCTCTGCCTATCTCCCTCTCTGCCTATCTCCCTCTCTGCATATCTCCCTCTGTGCCTATCTCCCTCTCTGATTATCTCTCTCTCTCCATATCTCCCTCTCTGCCTATCTCCCTCTGTGCCTGTCTCCCTCTCTGCCTATATCCCTCTTTGCCTATCTCCCTCTCAATCTATCTCCCTATCTCTGCTTATATCTTGTTCTGCTTCCTTCTCCCGACCCTCTCCATCTCTCATCTCCCTCTGTCCCCTCTATGCCTATCGCCCCCTCTGTCCATCTTCCTCTCTATCCCGTCCTGATATGACCTGAGATCTTGCTAAGGGCGTTAAACTCCAAGAACCAACAATCCTTTCTGCCTATATCTTGTTCTGCTTCCTTCTCCATGCCCTCTCCATCTCTCCTCATCTCCCTCTTTCCCTCTTCCTTCTCGCCGACCCAACACAAGTCCCTCTTTCCCTTTATTCTTTTCTCCATCTTTCTTTCTCTCCGGTTTTCTCTCTCCCTCTATCTCTCGTCCTCTCTCCCTCTCTCATTCTCTCCCTCTCTCCCTATCTCCCTCTCTCCCTCTCTCCTCTCCCTCTCTCCCTCTCTCCTTCTCTCCTTCTCTCCTTCTCTCCTTCTCTCCTTCTCTCCTTCTCTCCGTTCCTCCCTCCCTCCTTCTCTCCTTCTCTCCTTCTCTCCTTCTCTCTCCTTCTCTCCTTCTCTCATTCTCTCCCTCTCTCCTCTCTTGTCTCCCCTCTTCCTCCCCTCTTCTCCCTCTCTCCCTCTCTCCCTCTCTCCCTCTCTCCCTCTCTCCGACGAGAACAACGAGAACAACGAGAACAATGAGAACAATGAGAACAACGAGAACAACGAGAACAACGAGAACAACGAGAACAACGAGAACAACGAGAACAACGAGAACAACGAGAACAACGAGAACAACGAGAACAACGAGAACAACGAGAACAACGAGAACAACGAGAACAACGAGAACAACGAGAACAACGAGAACAACGAGAACAACGAGAACAACGAGAACAATGAGAACAACGAGAACAACAATAATGAGATTGAAGGAAAGGGGGAAGGAGGAGAAAGGGAAGGAGGTAAACAACAATTCCATGAACAACAAAAGCAAGAGTAGCATGAACTAGATAACAAACACCAACTAGAGAATAACAAGAACAAGAAGAAATAGAAGATGTAGAAGAACAAGAAGAACTTGAAAAACAACAACATGCACTACAATAACAAGAGGAATGTGAAGAAGGAGAAAGGGAAGGAAAAGAAGAACAGCAATGTGAATAAGAAGAACATAGACAAGAAGAACAAGAGGAAAAGAAAAAGAAGAAGAAAAAGAAGAAGAAGGTGGAGGAGGAGGAGAAGGAGAAGCAGATGCAGAAGGGGTGGGAGAAGGAAACGGAGAAGGAGGCGAAGAAAGGAGAAGAGGGAGAAGGAGAGGGAAAGGGAGAGTAAGAGGAAGAGGCAGATTGTGAGGGAGATGGAGAGAGGCTGGGAGAGGGTGAGAGGGAGGGAGAGGGTGTTGGAAATAGAGAGGGAGTGGGTTTTATAAAGGAGAGGGAGAAGTAGTAGTAGTAAATTGAACCAAATAGCCATTTGGCGAGTGCTAATGAGATCTGCAAATCACTTATATGTTAGAGCAGGGAGACTTGATTAACGGCGTACCGGTTCATCAGGATGTAATCAAGTTCATCCCCTAGTGTGTCACTGGCACTTCCTTCTATCAATGCTGATATTGAAACAGCTTCAGCGCACCGGTTCTTCCGGATGCAATCAATCGCACCCCTAGTGTGTGGCCAGCACTTGGTGCTGGTATTGAAACAGCCTCTGGTCGCCGATTCCTCAGGATGCAATCAAGTTTGTCCATAGCATATCATCAGCACTTCCTACTATCTGTGCTGATATTGAAACAGCCTCGGCACGCCGGTTCCCCAGGATGCAATCAAGTCTGTCCCTAGTGTATCGCGGCACTTCCCATTATCTGTGCTGATATTGAAACAGCCTCGACCTGCCAGTTCCTCAGGTTGCAATCAAATCCTCTCCTAGCGTATCGCTGGCACTTCCTACTACATGTGCTGATATTGAAGAAGCCTCAGCGCGCCGGTTCCTCAGGATGCAATCAAGGTTGCCCCTAATGTGTTACCGGCACTTCCTTCCATCTGGGCTGATATTGAAACAGCCTTGGCGCGCCGATTCCTCAGGATGAAATCAAGTTCGCCCCTAGTGTGTCGCCACCACTTCCTACTATGTGTGCTATTATAGAAACAGACTTGGCGTGCCGGTTCCTCAGGATTTTCTGAGCTCTGGTAAAACCCTTCGCTAACAGCTTTTGGATCTGCGTTCATAGCTTCCAGGGAACAAAGATCGATAGGAGAAATTCCATATGTAGTGGTCTGCACTGACCTCTCAGGCAAGGAACTGCATAGACAAGTAGGCGTGGGTAGTATGGTGATATCAGGGAGCCTAGGTGGTGTAATGGTTAGCACACTGGCCAGGAATGCAAAGAGATGTGGGTTTGAGTCCCCCTCTAGGTGCAATATTTCCCATTTTCATCATGCCCATGACACTGGTGCCGTGACCAGGATCCTGTACAAGCTATGCGCTGTATAGTTGTTGAACCTACCCTGTGTAAGTGCATTGCCTATACGTATGTAATTGTAAGCATTAAAAGACTTACAATTCCAGGGGGATGAGTGTAGTGGTCTGCACTGACCTCTCAGCAAGGAGCTGCATAGACAAGTAGGCTTGGGTAGTATGGTGATATCAGGGAGCCTAGGTGGTATAATGGTTAGCACACTGGCCTGGAATGCAAAGAGATGTAGGTTCAAGTCCCGCTCTAGGTGTAATATTTCCCATTTTCATCACCCCCACGACCCATATTTTTTATGACTCTACTCAGGACTATCGATATAGGCAAGCAAACGGGATTCAACTTCCATAATCCAATGGTACTGAATTTATGCATATTTCTTTTTATAAGTGGGTGCATTCGGTTGGCCATTATAATCTCCTTTACCTCTGTCCGAACTAACTTTTATTTTAAAGGGTTAATATTTAGATGTTTGAAGTGAAAACAGAAAGATAAATGTTGGCGCACATGTCAACATTCTGACACTATAAACTTTATTGATTAGCAGTAACGGCTTCTGTTGAATTGACTTTGTGTACCCTTCTATGCAGCAACAAATGCTTAATGAGTGCACCCATATTTCAGTTGGATATGTAGGATCAAATCTTGATAAGTGTTTCGGTTTCAAATGTTGATGTTTTCATCTGATTATGAAGCTTTAATGCAACATCATAATCATAACATGTTGAGTTCCATTCTATGTCAAACAGTTCAAGTGCAGCTAGCTCTAGGGATAGCCTATTGGGTATGACACCCGCTTCCATGGCTGCAAGTAATGGCTTCGATCCCCTGCCGAGTCAAAACAAATACTTTTTAAATACATAATTACGCTTTTCGCTATTTCGCCTGGTGTTCAGCACAACTAGGATAGTGCAGGGATTGGTTGGTTGGCTCAGTTGCAGGATAATGCAATTCAGCAGGATGGAGGGTCATAGTGACCTTACATGTTGCTAGGACGCAGAACCCCAGTCACTCAATCACTCTAAAGATGGTTTGTGTAGTCATTGGAGATAACAGTCATCGGTCTTTGGTGACTAACCTGATATGGTTGCTGTGGTTACCACAGCTCGGTAACTAGGCCTTTTATGCCACCAACAGTCAGTCATCGATTAGTCACTCATGTTGCTATGGCGTCGCCATGAAGGTAGTAAACAACTAGTGATATTGACGCATAGTTTCTAACATAAAGGTTCAACTATTCAGCCGAATAAAACATTTACCACCAACAAAATAAATCAACTATTCAGCCAATTAAAACATTGAACAATAACCAAATAAATCAACTATTCAGCCGAATAAAACATTAAACAACAACAAAATAAATCAATTATTCAGCTGAATAAAACATTAAACAATGACAAAATAAATAAACTATTCAGCCAAATAAAACATTTACCAACAACAAAATAAATCAACTATTCAGCCAAATAAAACATTGAACAATAACAAAATATATCAACTATTCAGCCGAATAAAACATTTACCAACAACAAAATAAATCAACTATTCAGCCGAATAAAACATTAAACAATAACAAAATAAATCAACTATTCAGCCAAATAAAACATTAAACAATAACAAAATATATCAACTATTCAGCTGAATAAAACATTAAACAATAACAAAATAAATCAACTATTCAGCCGAATAAAACATTTACCAACAACCAAATAAATCAACTATTCAGCCGAATAAAACATTGAACAATAACAAAATATATCAACTATTCAGCCAAATTAAACATTGAACAATAACAAAATAAATCAACAATTCAGCCAAATAAAACATTTACCAATAACATAATAAATCAACTACTCAGCCGAATAAAAATTAAACATCAACAAAGTAAATCAATTATTCAGCCGAATAAAACATTAAACAATAATCAAATAAATCAACTATTCAGCCAAATAAAACATTGAACAACAACAAAATAAATCAACTATTCAGCCACACAAAAAAAACATTTAACAATGACAAAATAAATCAACTGCTCAGATGGAATAAAACATTGAACAACAATAAAATAAATAAACTATTCAGCCGATTAAGACATTTATCGACAACAACAGGCGGGCAATAACTCACAGCCACTATCAACATCTGTGTGCTTTTTAGCGATGCGAGGTCTGTCTGCTGCTGCGCCCCCTGCCGCCACCTGGTGTCGGTGGTGGGTACTATTACTTACTTATCGCCCTCCGTGACTTGACTTCCGGTGAGTCTCCCGACAGTGAGCCCACTGCAGGCGGGTTATGTAAGAGGTCAGACGCTGGTGGCGCCGCTGTGGTCGGGTGGAGAACTAGGCGGGGTGGGTGGCGTATCGACGTGCATATCACAGCAATGATAATATTTTGTTTGTTTTGGGGGAGTCGCGTTGGCCCGCTGAAGGCTGCAGATCTGCAGCACTGTATGGGCACCGCCAAAGGCGGTCCCATGCGGCCGGGAGTTGTCTTCTGATGGGTAGCGGTTGAAGACATCCCCTGGGGGGAGGGGGGGGGGGAGGAAGGGGGAGGGGGGATGGGGGAGGGGGAGGGGAAGCAAGGTTGCTTGTCAAGGGTGCTTGTAAAAAATCCTACCCCATATGATTCAACAGTAACAGGTTCCATTAAATTGACTTGGTTGGTTGTTGGAGTTTAACATCCTGGCAACAACAAAGGTCATATCAGGACGAATACCAACTTGTGACAGCATGCACTCCTGGTGAATTTATAGTGCTGCCCCACTGGGAAATCAAGCCGATGGTGTCATGACCCCTTATCCCACTCAGTCACATTATCCTGACACTGAGCTAACCAGTCCTTACCCTATCCTTTTAATGCCGAGTGCCTGGCTAGGAAGCGACTAGTATCAATTTTATAAGTCATTTGTTTGACTCGACTGGGAACTGAAGTCCCGCTCTACTGATTCGGCCACCGTGTCCGGTTGGAGAGGGGAAAGTGCCCGACTTCCGGCTGCGTACACACACCAGGTCCAAGCTCCGGTCCCTCCTGAAGGACCAGCGGACCCTATCCAGGAAGACGTATGTCACCATAAATCTGATATAGATGGCGCCACTGTGTATAATCAGGCTGCAGATATAAAACGCTAGACTGGAGCGTGGACACAATTCAGTTACAGTAAATTCACATATTGACAAAATGTAAGTCTTGACTATCTTATATACGATGTATATTTGCAAAATGCATAATACAGCATATATTATATGTGATGTATGAGTATTATGTGAATATAATTAAAAGCGCAGAAGGGAATTCTGTTATTATATTATTATTGAATATTTGCTGCCGATACCTGCAGCCTACTACACTGATGGGACTGGTGGTGCCACCACCGGCCCTCTTCATCCCTAACACCACACCCACCTGTTCACTCGTACTGTCATTTGTCGATGGCATTTGTGGTCCAATATATATAAATATATATATATATATTGTTCATATATAGAAAAATTAAGTGGTGACTATCTTTATTTTCCCGTCCTGATATGACCTTAGATGTTGCTAGGAGGTAAAACAACAACAAACAAACAAACATTCCCTATTTATATGTGCATAATCCATTATACAGCACATATATATAGAGAGAGCGAACTTGTAGAAGAAGTGTCATGTAATATCCAAGTGATGTAGTCTGAATCAAGTAGACCGAATCGTGTAATCTCTGTATCATGTAATGTACAAGTCATGTCTTATTCGCTATTTATATGTGCATAATCCAGTATGTAGCTCATAAATATAAATCGCTCACATATAGAGAAAAAAGTAAGTGTTGACTATCTTACTCCCTATTCATATATGCATTATGGATTATGCAGCACAAATATTCCCACGGTCCTGAGGTCAATAAACAATGTGCATCAACCCAGCAAATAAATGCGATTTGATTATACTTTTATAGGACAATAAACAATTTGAATTTACCCAGCAAATGAATCCGATTATATTATCTGCCCATTTATATAAGTATAATACATTATATTATACTTATATATAATATATTATACTTTTGTATACTATATTATACTTATATATGATGTATTATGCTTATATAATATATTATACTTATTTATAATACATTATACTTATTTATAATACAGTATACTTATGTATAATATATTATACTTATTATAATATATTATATGTATATATAATATATTATACTATATATAATATATCATACTTATATATAATATATTATTCTTATATCGAATATATTATACTTATATATAAGATATTATACTTATATATATTACACTTATATATATATATAATATATTATACTTATGTATTATATATTATATATATTATAATTATATATAATATATTATACCTATGTAAATGGTCGACCAAGGAATTGAAAGAAGAAAACAGAGTTGAGTGATATAATCTTCTTTTTTTGTGATTGTTTGTTTATTCTGCTCATAACGGTTAAGCGCATGCACTTGTTTTCGTTGTGGTGTAAATGCGGGCGTTCCCATTTTTTTAGCATTTGGTTTTTGGTTTTAGTGTTATATGTTGTACATAGTCAACATTTGTAATACCTTGTACGCATGCAATTAGTGTTTCAATCTATATATACTATGTTAGTTTTTGTCACACCTTTGAAGGTTAGGTTTGTAATCGAGGCCTTACCGACCCAAGAAATTGTTGATGGCTAGGAGTGTCACAGCATTTCTCTCATTTAGTGATGGAATTTGCCACAAGTGGCGCCAGTAGCTATAATGAATATTAGACTGCAGTGGTACGATCTTCTTCATTATTCATATTCACAAAGTGAATTGCATGGTACAGAAATATACATGTAGGTCTGGTGAGGGATGGCCAATTCACTAAGAGTGTTAGGTAGTTTCCCGTGTGGAAGGTTATGGTTTCAAACCCTGGTCGAGTCAAATCAATCACTTACCAAATTTATACTTTCCGCTACCTAGCCTGCCACTCAGCATTCTTCCTTCATCGCATATCGATAGGATATGGCAAAGACTGGTTCGCTCAGTATCAGGATAGGGTGATTGAGTGGGCTAGTGGTTGATGGTGGTGGCAGCATGGTATCCCATTGACGCAGCATTATAACGTCAACAAGAGCATGTACTCTCACAAGTCAGGGTGAGCCTTGACATGACCCTAGATGTTGCTAGGATGGTCCCCACAAACAATATACAGGATATAACTTAAAGTAGCTAAATCTTCTAAATCTTCTAAATCTTCTAAATCTATACACCCATGACGTAAATTTACACTTTGAAACCAAGAACTGTTGATCACCAACATAACAAGGCAAATGAGGTCAAGTCAAGTAATTAGACTTCAAGCCCCTGTCACACCTCGTCGGATTGAGCAACGGACAGAATTGTCTAGTCCGGTAGTGTTTGGGCGTGATAAGTATCAAAATGTTTTAATATGTGTTAAAATGTTGCGATATCAGGTAAAGGCCACTGGACGAATGGACATGAAACGGACATGAAACAGACATGAAACGGACATGAAATGGACATGAAACGATCAATGAACAGATAGACCATGGATGGTAAGTGGACTAAACCGACTCAAACCGGACAAGAACCGTAGGCGTCAATCCGGCGGCATTCATTCCAAGTTTTGTGAATGTTCAAACTTGTAACGGATTGGACCAATATCAATGGATATCAACGGATATGCAACAGATATGCAACGGACACAAACTGGACTTTGCCAGATATCAATGGACTTTGTTTGGTTTCTTTCCGTTTCCTCAATCCGGCGAAGTGTGACAGGGGCTTAACCGCCATGGGCAGCATAAATACACTGTCACACACACAAATAATTTATGCAAATTTCACAGAGTTGTTGTATTACCAACACGACTCATAGATAACAAATCTCACATGCAAATGTATCCTATCTATAACACGGTCAGCTTAGTCTATTGATGACGTCATTTGCATGTAGGCCTATATCTTCCCTAAAGAGGACAGTCTCATTTTCTGCAGGCAGCAAGTCAGTCCTACACCCACTTATTTTTGTATTAGTTTTATTGCTAAGAATATTTGGGAATTGATCCCAATAACTCTCTCACGGGAAGCGGGGGCACTACCCAGTCGGCTATCCCGTCCATTCACAATGCAGAAGGAGTGGTGTTCTCTGTGGCGGATTCACAGATTAGATGATTCAGATTACATGAATCACACTCACAGATTACCTGAATGTACAGGTGTGGTGTTCTCTGTGGGGGAGTGGTTAGAGTGCCTGACTTTTTTTCTAGGTCAGACTCCTAATCTGAAGGTTGGTGGTTCGATACCCCATGCCTCCACCTCTGCCAATTTGGATTTCCACTGCTGTGGATAACTTACAGCGTCATCAAAGGCCAGTTGCTCTCATACCATGTCTATGTGGTGTGGGAGGTTAAAAATCCCTTGGGTCGGTAAAAGTGTAGGCTCTATCGACAAACTGTCTAATGGTGAAAACAAGTCTATTCAGGCTTATCCATAATAGGCAGTATAAATCTTCAAGAAGAAAAAAAGTGGCATTCTGAAAGAGTTAAAGCGGACATACTGATGTTGTCTTTTTGTTTTTTCTTTGGTTTTTACATTCATTGATTAAGCAGCAGAAACTTTAACTTTCATGTTCTTAACTTTCATATTCTTCCTCATTCCACTGTTCCTTCCTTGCCTTATAGTAATTAACAATACCTAGCACCAGGCATAGCAGAGGCCACAAATATAAATTTTGTACGCCATTAGCTTGACTCGATCGAAGGTTTTGAATCCCTGACCTGCCACACAGGAAGTGAGCGAGCGCTGAACTCAACCGACCCGCAGAGTGTGAGCACTCAACTCAAAACTCATTCGGCCATCATCTCCAATACGGCCATCACTTTGTGCCAAACAACAAACATGCAATATTGGAAGCGTTCAAATCGATACAGGCCTTTACCTGATATTCACATCCGGAACTGCTCAAACAGAGTGGTGAGTGTGGATCAGCTCAACCTGGCTCTCCGCAGGCTTTGCCCATCTCACCCCACCACCCCTCAGACCCTGCCCCGCCCCCCCCCCCCCCCCAGGTTAAACCCTTCCCATTACGCCTCCCCACAAACGATGCCGTCCCTCACTAAGCCGCTGGCTTATCGTCACCTCCATTCATCTTGCGGGCGAAGAGGAAATGAGGCTGCCTGGGCTTTGCCGTCTCTGGAAGCGGACCTGACTCTCCGATTACCTGACTTACAGCGCAACCCGCTGCACAGACTACGTGTTGCATAGGTTACCTGGCTTATAGACTATCTGAATCATGGATTATGTTAGTTGTATATTATAATGACTCAGATATTAGATGACTCAGATTACATGAATCACACTCACAGATTACCTGAATTACAGCGCAACCTGCCACACAGGCTACGTGTTGTGTAGGTTACTTGACTTGCAGACTATCTGAATCATAGATTACATGAGTTGTATATTATAATGATTCACAGATTACATGATTCAGATTACATTAATCACACTCACAGATTACCTGCATTAGAGCACAACCTGCCGCACAGACTATGTGTTTCAGAGGTTACTTGACATGCAGACTATCTGAACCATAGATTACATGAGTTGTATATTATAATGACTCACATATTAGATGACTCAGATTACATGAATCACACTCACAGATTACATGAATTACAGAGCAACCTGCCGCACAGACTATGTGTTGCATATGTTACTTGAATTGCAGACTATCTGAATCATGGATTACATTAGTTGTATATTATAATGATTCACAGATTAGATTACTCAGATTACATGAATCACACTCACAGATTACCTGAATGCACAGCACACCTTGCTGCACATACTGTGTTCTGCATGGGTTATCTGACTTGCAGACTATCTGAATCATGGATTACATGAGTTGTATATTACATGACTCACAAATTACATGACTCTCAGATTGCCTGACTTACAGCACACCCTGACACACAGACTACAGGACTACATGACTTGTGTATGACATGACTCACAGATTACATGACTCACATGTTACCTGATTCACTGGCTACATGACTTTTTAGTACATGACTCACAGATTACATACCCACAAACTAACCTACTGCATAGACTATATGACTTATCTATTAACATGACTCACAGATTACATGACTCAAATACCACCTCATTTACCAGATATATGACTTTACATTACATGACTCACAGATTACATGACTCACAAACTAACCTACTGCATAGACTACATGACTTATGTATTAACATGACTCGCAGATAATATCACTCACATGTTACCTTGACTCAAAGAGTACATCACTTTTATTTTACATGACTCACGAATTGAATGTCTCACAAACTACCTGAAGCATAAACTACATGACTTGTATATTACATGACGCACAGATTACATGACCCACATGTTACCTGATGCAAAAACTACATGACTTTTATATTACACAGCTCACAGATTGAATAACGTAGCAAACTACTTGATGCACAACCTACATGACTTGTAAAATTATGAAATTGAGGAAAATAAATAATATGAATGGCTGGGTTACAAAATATTCAAAAACTTGTTGAGGTCTATTTTCGTTGTCTACATGACTCATAGAATATTTTACCCATAAAGCTACCTGACTCGCAGTCTATGACTCAGGTAGTCTGCACGTCATCTATATCACAAATCATGAAGTCTATGAGTGAAATAATGTATGAGTGAGGTAGTTTGTGAGTCATGTAATATGCAAGGTCCAGTTGCCTTTGAACCTTGTGTTTCCTTCTTCTTTTTTAATTTTAGAAAAATGTTTTTTTTTTTACACATTGTGACTTTACCCTCAATGTTCCACAAAAGCACCCACAAATCTAATATGATCTACCCTCAAATCGCCACAAATCTAATATGATCCACCCAGACTCTAAATCTAGATATATCCTATAATATACTATCCCATCCATCAACAGAGGAATGTGCATAGTCGAACCTGGTGTCAGGGTTTACTAACGATTCACTGTTTGTTTACGCCATTTTATTAGCAGCTCCTCCCATATACACACAAGCACCAACAAACATAGTTGTATTATTTTAAACTCGCCTGTGATAAATGTGATGTTCTCTGTGGTGGAGTGGTTAGAGTGTCTGACTTTTTTCTAGGTCAGACTCCTAATCTGAAGGTCAGCGGTTCGATTCCCCGTGCCCCCACCTCTGCCAATTTGGATTTCCACCGGTGTGGATAACTTACAGCGTCATCAAAGGCCAGTTGCTCTCATACCATGTCTATGTGGTGGGGGAGGTTAAAAATCGCTTGGGTCGGTAAAAGTGTAGGCTCGGGCTTTCTATCGACAAACTGTCTAATGGTGAAAACAAGTCTATTCAGGCTTATCCATAATAGGCAGTATAACTCTTCAAGAAAAAAATTCTGGCTGCCAATTTTTGCAGTAAACAAACGCATAGAACAGTCTGCATGGCCGAATGAGTTGAGTGCCCGCGACCCATGCGGCAGGTCACGGGATTAAAACCCCCGGGTACAAATCCAGGTCGAGGCAAATCGATGACTTGCTAAATTTATACTTGTCGCCACCTAGCCTGGTGCTCGGCATTATTAGGACCGGGAAAGGAGAAGTGGAATGAGGAAGAGAAATTGTTTGAAATATTTGTTATTTTCCCGATTTAAGTAAAAGCTGCAGAGTCCGATGAAAACTTAAAATTTACAAAACCAAAACAATTATTTAAATGTGATTCTACATATCTATATTAGATACTGGTGCACTTATTAAACATTTGTCACCACACAGAAGGGGATACCGAGGCAATTGAATAGAACCTGTTACTGCAGAAGCCTATGGGGCCCGTCCTGATATGACCTTAGATGTTGCTAGGACGTAAAACAACAACAAACAAACAGAGTTTTGGCGTGCTTGCCAAAATTAATTGTGTATGGTTCCACTTCAAATATCTCAAAAGTTAGCCACTTAAAATAAAAGTTACTTCCAGCTAGAGTAACATACATTATAAAGAACAACCTAATGTTTTTTATCTCAAAAAATTTCAGAAACTCAAACCCATCGGACTATGCAACTTTAAGTAAGAGCTGCATAGTCCGATGAACAGATCAAATTTTCAAAACCAAAGCAATTATCTAGATTTGATTCTACATATCTAACTTAGATACTGGGGCATTCATCAAATATGTATCGCCACATAGAACTTAGAAGCGAATACTGAGGCAATTTAATAGAGCCTGTTACTGCAGAAGCCTACATGGTGTCACAGTTTTAGCATGCTTACCAAAATTATTCTCGCGTGTTTGCGCTTCAAATATCTCAAAGGTTAGCCATTTAAAATAAAAGTTACTTCAAAGTAAAGTAAGGTAGATTATAATGATCAACTTAATATAGGTATCTAAAAATATTACAGAAACTCAAAGTCGTTGAACCATGAAATGGAACTTTATTGAATAAGTGAATGTAACCCACACACACACACACACACACACCGGGTGAGGTGATCGAATAGGTAGAGCGCAGTCCTCCCGTGAGGGAAATCGAAAGTTCAATTCCCGATCAAGTCAAACCAAAAGACTTACAAAATTGATACTTGTCGCTTCCTAGCTTGGCGCTCGAGATTAATAGGATAGAGCAAGGGCGGGTTAGTTCAGTGTCAGGATAATGTGACTGAGTGGGATATCAGATCATGGTGCTGGCACTGGGGCAGCACTATAAAGTAACCATGAGTGTACACTCTCACAAGTCGATGCCCGTCCTGATATGACCTTAGATGTTGCGAAGACATAAAACTCCAACAACTAATATTAATGTCGGGCTAGGAAGTGACAAGTATCAATTTTGTATGTCATTGGTTTGACTCGACCGGGAATTGAACTGCCCACCTCCCGCATGCGAGGCCTGCGCTCTACCGATTCGGCCACCGCGCCCGGTGCTCCCAGTTTGCGGTGATGCGCGTGGCGTTGCTGGCGATACGGGGCACTGCGCCCCACTGATTCCATCGCCTCGCCCATTCCTCAGACACCTTCCCAGGATTCCTCCGCCCAGACCCAACTCCCCACGTGGCCGAAACTAATTACACCCTGCGCCGCCAGGTGGGGTGTGAGTACGCAGGCGGTGGGGGTGGGGGTGGGGGTGGGGGTGGGGTGGGGGTGGCGGAGGAGTGTGTGTGTGTGTGTGGGGGGGGGGGGGGTGAAGGGGAGACGAAGGAAGTAAGAGTAATGCATTCACTTAATCTAGATTCTCTGTGTGATGATGTGTTGTGTTGTGTTGTACGGTGTTGTGTTGTGTTGCGTTGTGTTGTGTTGCGTTGTGTTGCGTTGTGTTGCGTTGTGTTGCGTTGTGTTGTGTTGTGTTACATTGTGGTGCATTGTGTTGTGTTTTGTTGCGTTGTGTTGTGTTGTGTTGTGCTGCATTGCATTGTTTTGCATTGTGTTGCATTGTGTTGCATTGTGTTGTGATATGTTGTAATGTGTTAATGTTGTGTTGTGTTGTGTTGTGTTGCGTTGTGTTGCGTTGTGTTGTGTTGTGTTGTGTTGCGATGTGTTGCGATGTGTTGCGTTGTGTTGTAATGTGTTGCGATGTGATGCCATGTGTCGCGTGGTGGTGCGTTGTTTTGTCTTGCCTAGTTGTGGTGTGTTGTGTTGTGATGTGTTGTGTTGTGATGTGTTGTGTTGTGATGTGTTGCGATGTGTTGTGATGTGTTGTGATATGTTATGTTGTGTTGTAATGTGCTATGTTGTGTTGTGTTGTGTTTCATTGTACTGCGTTGTGTTGCGGTGTGTTCCATTGTGTTACGTTGTGTTGTGATGTGTTGCGATGTGTTGCTATGTGTTGCGATGTCTTGCGATGTGATGCGTTCTGTTGTCTTGCCTAGTTGTGTTGTGTTGTGTTGTGTTGTGTTGTGATGTGTTGTGATGTGCTGTGATGTGTCGTGGTATGATGCGTTGTGTTGTGATATGCAACAATGTAATGGCCCAGTCACACCTTACCGGACTGGGGTACCGGACACTGTCCAGTGAAATACGGCAATGTCCGGTACATGTCCGGTACCCATCCGGCGGTGTCCGGTGGTGTCCGGCGGTGTCCGGTACAAGTTTTGAACATGCACAAAACTTCTACCGGACACCGCCGGGCTGACGTGTCCAGTTGGTGTCCGGTATATCCGGTGCCCATCTGTACATGTCCAGTACCCATCCGTTGGTGTCCAGTTGGTGTCTGGTTTGTCCGTTTTGTCCGGTACATGTCCGGTACCCATCCGTTATGTGTCTGGTTCTTGTCTGGTTCTCGTCCGGTTCTCGTCCGGTACATGTACGGTACATGTATGGTACTTGTCCGGTCGCCCGGCGGCAATTGACCCACTTACGCTCCATTTCGGTACATTTCGATACTTTATGTCACCGAAGAGCACCCGACTAGACAATTTTTTGTCCGGTGGTGTCCGGTACTCAATCCGGTACGGTGTGACAGGCATTTAAGGGTTTAATTATGCATTAGGTGTCAGTTACAGCATTATCCTATAATCATCGGTTTACGGGTTGCTTTCTGATCACTCAGTTTAGCAAGTGCTTATGCGGTTATGATAGATAGATGATGTTGGAGTGCCTTAGATATTGCTAGGGTGTAAAACCCCAATAACCGAAGCTATCCTCTCGCTATGTAATAAATACTAAGCGGGAACGCTGGTCAAACTGACCTCAAAGAGCGGTTGCTGACCGTCTTACCCTCATTTGAAGTCTTTAGGCTGGTGGGTGAGCAATCGACGAGCATGCGCACGGTGTGTCCGGTGCGCTAACAATTCGCCAACAGCTCGGCGGGGCACTCTTACTAACTTATGGCCCTGTCACACTATGACGTTTCTCACTGGCGACCCGTCAGCGTTGAAAATCAAATTAAAGCGTCGAGAAACGTTAAACTTTTAGGGGAAATATGGGGAAATTGGACGTTGGTGCAGTGTGTCAGTAGCGTGTTATTAGCGCGCGGCCAACGTGTGTTGACGCGTGCGGGAAATTTTTTTAAAAAAGTTTGGCGCAACGGCATCATATGACCTTAGATGTAGCTAGGATGTAAAACAACAAAGCAACCATTTGGCGCAACGTGTGGGAACGACCCTCACGCCCACGAGGCGTCTGCCTAGCGTTCGCATAACGATCTTCCAGCGCTGTCAACGTGCTTCTGACGTCGCCATAATATTGGCACCCGCGCATTGATGCGCGTTGTCGGTCATCGCGCTTTTTTTACATGCTAAAAACATCTAGCGACCTGCTGCGCTCGCCGATGTCCTCCGGCGACTGTCAACGTCCAGGATAGTGTACCGACGTGTACCGACGTTCGCATAACGTCCCCCTAACGTTTCCCCACGTTTCCTGACGTTTCGGCAAAAAATCACACACGTCGACGCACGTTGGAGAGAAGCGTCGTAGTGTGACAGGGCTATTAACTACAGTGGTAGCTGAGACGTCAGCAGCCCTTTTCATCGTGGTACATATATACTTATATTACGTACATACAAAGACCCTATAAATACTAAGACGGCTCACTCCCTATCTCTCCCATGGTAATGTAAATTTTGCAGTGCCACCTTGTGGTGGGTTTGATCAGCCGGCTGCTGGTTGGTTTTTCACATGTAAACACATACAATTATATTATACATGAGATAGGCAAGTATGAACACACATCAATATGAAATTGCTATGAACAAATACACATCATCATCAGCATAATCATCATCATCGCCATCATCACACATCATTCACATTCATATATACATTTATACATATAATATAGCAACTGTTTAACCAAGAGAACAGCCAGCGCACCAAGTGGTGGGTTTGATCATTTTGATTACACAGTACAGGCTGAGTGAGCCGTCTTAGTATTATAGGGTCTTTGGTACATATATGACCGTACGCCGTGGGCGAATCGGTAAAGCGCAGGCTTCGCATGCGGAAGGTCGGGAGATCGAATCCCAGCCGAGTCAAACCAATGACTTATAAAATGTATAGTAAAACTTAAAAGTGAAGCTTGTTTTATTTAACCACGCCTTTAGAGCATGCTTGGCTATTGGATGTCAAACATATGGTCATTCTGACGTATTTCTTTGGAGGAAACCAGCAGCCGCCACATAAGCTACTCTTTCCGATAAGCAGCAAGGTCTTTTATATGCACTTTCCCTCAGACAGGACAGCACATACCACAGCCTTTGATTAACCAGTTGTGGACCACTGGTTGGGTGCAGGCTTCGCTCCCCATGTGGAAGGTCGGAAAATCGAATCCCAGCCGAGTCAAACCGATGACTTATCAAATTTATACTTGACGCTACCTACCCTGACACTGGGCATTAATAAGATAGGATAAGGACTGGTTAGCTCAGTGTCAGGATAACATGATGGCCTGGTCTCCCAGTAGGGCAGTATTATAAAGTCGCCACATGTGCGCACTGTCACAAGTCGGTACCTGTCCTGATTTGACCTTAGATGTTACCAGGACGTAAAACTCCAACAACCAACCAACAAACCCTCAGGCGTTCTTTCCGATTCAGCCATCCTGTCAGTGTCGGTTATGGAGCGATTTTCAGATTAGCGGACATGTCTGAGTCAGATAGTGAATGATGGTCATTTAAACCACGCAGGCAACACAGGGTCTGATTTGTTCATCAGTCTGCATAGAAGTTTCTGTCTTCAACGGAGAACTCTGCATCCAGACCAAGGTTGTCCTGTCAGACTCAGAGCAGGTGTCCTGTCAACGGAAGGACAGTCTTAATTCATAGGAAACGAAGCCAGGTTGTATATTGAGAAAAAAATGTCCGAATATGACAGGGATTCGTCGATAGGTACTACTGTATTTTTAAGGGTGCAATATATATATATATAGGTAATGTATAAGCATTATGAGAGTATAAAGGCATGGAAGGGAATTATTATTATTATTCTTCTTCTATTTCATTATCTACCAACCATTGTCCTCGATGCATTCACCTCCTATATCTACATACTGCTAATGGTGGCGCCACCTTCGGCCTCCAGCGGTACTACGGGCTCTCCCATTGTCATTCAAGCCCTGGAATATATACCCCTCCGATCGAGTGGAGTGTCCCTCCCCCCGCGCAGGGGTGCGGGGCGTGTGCATGCTGGTACCCGACCCTCCACCCCCAGATGGGGGGGGGGGGGGAGGGGGGGGGGGGGGGGGGGGGGAGAGAAGGACCACGACAGAGCTTATTAGTATATTACACCACTATTACACCTTGGCCGGACTTACTGTGCATACCGGTGAATCTGGAGGGACTGAAGTTTGGATCCTGGTCGAGTCAAACCAACGACTTATAAAATAGGTACCTGTTGCTGCTCGGCGCTTGGCATTATGAGGTCAGGTCAGGGACTGGGCACACAGTGTCAGGATAATGTGACTGTGTGGGACATCAGGTCATGGTGCCAGCAGCCTGATTTCCCAGCACTATAAAGTTGCCATGAGTGCGCGCTGTCACAAGTCGGCGCACGTCCTGGTATGGCCTAGGGTCTTACTGGGGTGTAAAACTGCACCAGCCACCCAGCCTCCCCCGGCCCTCTCAGAGGACCGTGGTTGGTCTCTTAGGCTGCCTTTCCCCCCCTCCCCCCCCCCCCCCAATTTCTCTGACCACTCCCCATCAGAAGACAACTCCCGACCACATGGGACCACTTTCACCGGCGCCACTCAGTGCTGGAGATTTGCAGCCTTCAGCGCACCAATGCGACTGAAAACTCCCCAAAAACACTATCCATGTACAGTAAAACCGCTTTGAATCGACCGACCTTGGGACCGACTTTAAGTAGTCCATTTAGGGAGGTGGTCGGTTTAGGGAGTTAGAATATGGTTACAATGGCATTTTCGGGACCCAAATAAAGCGATCAATATAGGGGAGTGGTCGATCTGTGGAGGTGGTCGGTTAGGGAGGTTTTACTGTATACATATTTACATGTATAATATAATCCTTAATCCATTATATATATAATATATACACATATTTCTTAATATATTTCATATTCCTTAATCCATTATATATACTATTAATATAGTGGTGTTCGTCTTAGTGAACTTACATATATTTGATATATAAATACATTACATAAATATTATTTAATGGAGGGCCTATAGCTTTTGACCAAAAAATGCTGGATCGCCCCGCCCACTGTAAATTCAGCGACTTGGGTTTGCACTCAGGTAGGCAAACCCACTGCAAGCCGCTGCGGAGCAGGCGCGAGCACTACCATCTCACTCTCATCAGAAATGTTCACCTTAAATAAATGGCATGCTAAATTGTTGACCATGCTCACCAAGTGCATAATACATATTTTGAACTGGAATTGTATGCAGTTACTATTACAATGAATAGTCAATTTATATTATGCTTCTATTATCGAACCAGTTTTTCATGTGGTTATTATTGCAACTGATATTGTCATTTATGTACCAACAAATTGTAATGAACGGCTGGAAGACCAGTGCTCTGGCACTGACAAAAGACATTATTCGCTGAATAAAATACATTTAGTAAAAAGAAAAAGGAGGTATCGATCTTAACCAACATATGTGTTACATTGTCTCTTACGGAGTCTATAATAATATATATATATATATAATGGATTAAGGGGGGGAAAAAAGGTTGGCTCACTACGTTACTTTAACCATAGCAGTCAGTGACCCATTGGTAAGGTTGGCTCACATTAACCATCGCGGTCAGTGACCCATTGGTAAGGTTGGCTCACATTAACCATCGCGGTCAATGACCCGTTGTTAAGGTTGGCCCACTATGTAGCTTTAACTATAACGGTCAGTGAGCCATTGGTAAGGTTGGCCCACTTTTAAACATAGCAGTCACTGAGCCATTGGTGAGGTTGGTTCACTTTTAACCATAGCGGTCAATGAGCCACTGATAAGGTTGGCTCACTATGTAACTTTGACCATAGCAGTCAGTGAGCCGTTGATAAGATTGGCTCACTTTTAACCCTTGCTCTCAGTGAGCCCAGCCATTGGTAAGGTTTTAGCAATATGTAGCTTTAACCATAGCGGTCAGTTACCCATTGGTAAAATTGGACCACTATGTAACTTTAACTATAATGGTCAGTGACCCATTGGTAAAGTTGGACCACTATGTAACTTTAACTATAACTGTCAGTGAGCCGTTGGTAAAGTTGGACCACTATGTAACTTTAACTATAATGGTCAGTGAGCCATTGGTAAAGTTGGACCACTATGTAACTTTAACTATAATGGTCAGTGACCCATTGGTATGGTTCGCTCACTATTAACCATTTTTTTAATCATTTTAATCAGCAAATAAAGGCACTGGTCTTCTGGCCATGTTAGCGGTCAATGACCCATTGTTAAGGTTGGCCCACTATGCAACTTTAACTATAACGGTCAGTGAGCCATTGGTAAGGTTGGCCCATTTCTAACCATAGCAGTCAGTGACCTGTTGGCAAGGATGGCTCACCGTGTAAGTTTAACCAGAGCAGTCAATGACCCATTGGTAAGGTTAGCCCACTTTTAACCATAGTGGTCAATGGCCCATTGGTAAGGTTGTCCCACTTTTAACCATAGCGGTCAGTGACCCGTTGGTAAGGTTGGTTCTTTTTTAATCATAGCAGTCAATGAGCCATTGGTAAGGTTGTCCCACTTTTAACCATTGTGGTCAGTGACCCATTGGTAAGGTTGTCCCACTTTTAACCATAGCAGTCAATGAGCCATCAGTAAGGTTGGCCCACTTTTAACCATTGTGGTCAATGAGCCATTGGTAAGGTTGGCCCACTTTTAACCATAGCAGTCAATGAGCTGTTGGTAAGGTTGTCCCACTTTTAACCATAGCGGTCAATGAGCCATTGGTAAGGTTGGCCCACTTTTAACCATTGTGGTCAATGAGCCATTGGTAAGGTTGGCCCACTTTTAACCATAGCAGTCAATGAGCTGTTGGTAAGGTTGTCCCACTTTTAACCATTGTGGTCAATGAGCCATTGGTAAGGTTGGCCCATTTTTAACCATTGTGGTCAATGAGGCATTGGTAAGGTTGTCCCACTTTTAACCATAGCGGTCAGTGACCCGTTGGTAAGGTTGGTTCACTTTTAATCATAGCAGTCAATGAGCCATTGGTAAGGTTGTCCCACTTTTAACCATTGTGGTCAGTGACCCATTGGTAAGGTTGTCCCACTTTTAACCATAGCAGTCAATGAGCCATCAGTAAGTTGGCCCACTTTTAACCATTGTGGTCAATGAGCCATTGGTAAGGTTGGCCCACTTTTAACCATAGCAGTCAATGAGCTGTTGGTAAGGTTGTCCCACTTTTAACCATAGCAGTCAGTGACTCGTTGGTAAGGTTGGCCCCACACAGACCCATCCTGCCTCTGCCTCACTCGACCCCCAGAATCCGGGGTATCTCTCTGCTTGTAATCCCTTTTGAATAATCCAAGCACGCTGCCTGTAAATGGCCTCTAATACTTCCCCATTATTTCGAGCAATTCCCAAGCCATGGCTCAGTCCAATCCCTCCCCCACCTGCCCTTACCCCGAACTCCTACCAACACGCTCACACAAACACACTTTGTCATTGCTCTGGTTGGTTCCCGGATTGCACTGTCTGCAGAGTAATGCATACAATAAATGTTGCCAATGTTGTATGTTAGTATTGTCAATGTTGTATGTTGGTATCGTCAATGTCTATGTTGGTATCACCAATGTTGTATGTTGGTATTGGCAATGTTGTATGTTGGTATCGTCAATGTTGTATGTTGGTAGTGTCAATGTTGTATGTTGGTATCGTTAATGTTGTATGTTGGTATTGTCAATGTTGGATGTTGGTATCGTCAATGTTATATGTTGGTATTGTCAATGTTGTATGTTGGTATTGTCAATGTTGTATGTTGGTATTGTCAATGTTGTATGTTTGTATTGTCAATGTTGTATGTTGGTATTGCCAATGTTGGATGTTAGTATCGTCAATGTTGTATGTTGGTATTGCCAATGTTGTATGTTGGTATTGCCAATGTTGTATGTTGGTATTGTCAATGTTGTATGTTGGTATCATCAATGCTGTATGTTGGTATCGTCAATGTTGTATGTTGGTATTGTCAATGTTGGATGTTGGTATTGTCAATGTTGTATGTTGGTATCATCAATGTTGTATGTTGGTATCATCAATGTTGTATGTTTGTATTGTCAATGTTGTATGTTTGTATTGTCAATCTTGTGTGTTGGTATTGTCAATGTTGCATGTTGGTATCGCCAATGTTGTATGTGGGTATTGTCAATGTTGTATGTTGGTATCGCCAATGTTATATGTTGGTATTGTCAATGTTGTATGTTGGTATCATCAATGTTGTATGTTGGTATCGTCAATGCTGTCTGTTGGTATCGTCAATGTTGTATGTTGGTATTGTCAATGTTGGATGTTGGTATCGTCAATGTTGAATGTTGGTATTGTCAATGTTGTATGTTGGTATCATCAATGTTGTATGTTTGTATTGTCAATGTTGTATGTTGGTATCATCAATGTTGTATGTTGGTATCACAAATGTATTGTCAATGTTGTATTTTGGTATCATCAATGTTGTATGTTGGTATTGTCAATGTTGTATGTTGGTATTGCCAATGTTGTATGTTGGTATTGTCAATGTTGTATGTTGGTATTGTCAATGTTGTATGTTGGTATCGTCAATGCTGTATGTTGGTATCGTCAATGTTGTATGTTGGTATCATTAATGTTGTATGTTTGTATTGTCAATGTTGTATGTTGGTATCATCAATGTTGTATGTTGGTATCACAAATGTTGTATATTACCCGGTAGTGTCACCAATGGTAATGTTGCCTTTTGTTGGTATCACCAATGTTGTATATTAGTATCACCAATGTCGTATGTTGGTGAATGCAAAACCTCGCATTGGTAGCAACCTCGAACAACCATCCCCCCATCGACCCACCCAACCCGCCCACCAATTTAGGATCTGCGTTAAATAGGTCAAGTGCCAGACTGCTTCAACCTTTCATTGACTTCTCGGAATAGTGGCTTCCATTTGTATGGACGGCTATAATAACCCATGATTTAGTGTCCGTGATATGGCATGCTGTCTGCAGAAATTGGACGATGGTTGTTTGTTGGAGTTTTTCATCCTGGCAACATCTAGGGTCATATCAGGACAGGTACCGACTTGTGACAATGCACACTCATGGTGACTTTCATAGTGCTGCCCGACTGGGAGACCAGACTGCTGGCACCATGACCTAATGTCCCACTTAGTCACATTATCCAGAAACTGAGCCAACAAGTCCTTGTTCTATCATATTAATGCCTAGATAAAAGATTCACCTGGTACTTGTAGTACACGGGTGAACGACAACGTAGTGTAAATACGGGCGCAAATAGCTTTAGTATGGGACATGAACTAGAAACTGTGATTCCAGATCAAATGGCTACATATATAGGCACAGAGTTGGTGAAATGGGAGAGAATGCAAAAAGACAAGATGGTGGCCATAGAACGCCATCGATTTCACTTTTAAATGTTATTAAACCAGATGTTTTATTATATTTTTCAACTCAAAGGAAGCGACGAAATATGAAGACATATACAAAGAATAAATGTTTCTTCTTAGATTGTGAAATTAGGCTCTCATAAAGACTCATTTCATTAGCCCAATTTTTCGACCGTTTTTATATAAGGCTGGTCTTTACCCATGTACTGCGAGTACCGGGTGAATCCTTTATCTAATTAATGCCTAGATAAAAGATTCACCGCTGAGTTCAGCTATTTATTTTATATATGTACTATATAATTTATTATGTATGAATTAAGAATGTCTCCTAATGTTTCTGGTCGGTGTCCATCTAACATCGATCCTCACATATCAAACTAACTCGTTATACTGACTAGTCAGTCATTCTCTGCATCCCGCCGACTCTGACTCTTGACCCGCTGACCCCAACCGTCACTCGATCATCTTACTTTTAAATTGTGTATGTATGTGCATATGAAGAGCTGTTTTCCAAAACGCGATACGCGTCGATCCAAAAGATGATCTTGCAATGCCAATGCCAAGCTTGTACTCGTGATTTGGAAAAGATCTCTTCATATAAGTATCTATAGGAAGAGCTCTTTTCAAAAGCACAAGCAACGAACTCTGCATTGGCATTGCAAGCTCTTTTTTTTTTTTGGTGCTTATTGCATTTTGGAAAAAAGTTCTTCATATATATATGAGCCTGTCTCAAAAGGTGATAAGTAATATCCGATAAAACTTTGTCCATTGTAACGATCAACATACTATCTGCTTATGTATTTGCTCAGGATAAACTGATTTATGGTGTTTCATAATTCCAATAGAATACATATCGATTTGAAGCAAATGTCCTTGTGTTTTCAGTTTAACCGTTTCTGCGCTGTTTTGTATCAATCGTTACGTGGGCAAAAAAATATTATCCTCATAAGTATTTTACTTCTGCTTTCTCCTTTTTCGTGTGAAAAAATTACTGATATAAATATCGACTTGTGTGTCATTGATCATGTGGAAATAAATATTTTATTATTATTATTAATATGACTGAGTGGGATATCAGGTCATGGTTCTGGTGGCCTAGTCTCCCAGTTGGGCAGCACTATAAAGTCGCCATGAGTGCGCACTGTCACAAGTCGGTACCCATCCTGATATGACCTTAGATATTGCCAGGAAGTAAAACAACAACAAACAAAAACTATATATACACATTATTATATATATATATATATATATATATAAATATATATAAATATATATTTATATATATATATATATATATGAAATTAAAACTATGTAATATATACATATATTCCTGCATATATATACAATATATAAACAGGACGGGTGGGGTCGAACATGCCAAGGCGTCTGCGCAGTGGAATTCAATATCACCGCTCCCCACCAGGTGGCGACGTGGGAGACCGGCGCGTCCTTATCTAGATGGATGACAGAGGGCGGCAGCATTCTGGTTCCCCTTCCTTCCGCTAGGGGGATGCGGATGGGGACCCCGCAGCGCTCCTAGCGTCATTAATCAGCACTAGGTGCACGGGCCACCCGTGACGACACGCTGTCCAGAGGCCGTGTAGCCCAACAGGAAGTGACGAACTACCCAAACCTGCAGCTGTACAGCTACACACAGGCTGCATGAGCCATATATAAAGTCAGGCTACATAGCAAAAGAGGAAGCCGAGATGGATGTTGGTGAAAAGCCTTAATTTATTGATGAGGCTTCTGGCAAAGCAATAAACGCCCTACCTATACAAATCTAAAAGTAAAAAATGGGTGTGTACTGGCACACATGGCCGGTGTCAGCGTCTTATTTCCCACAAGTCTCATTTCCCAAATATCGCTTCTGCGTATGCGCGGATTCGAGTGACGAATGCAAACTTTGGTTGGCTTTATGACTTTAAACCCAAGAATACTGGAGGAAACGTGTACAACAATATTCTCTACGAGTTTGAGAATATTGGTGAATATATTAAAGAAGTTATTGGCGAAAAACCGATTCGGTGACATCGCCGTGTTTACTTCTGGTCGCTTGTTCGACCTGATTATCACTATCTGTTTTTTAGCGGTTATTCTTATGAGTTTAAACCCAAGAATACAGGAGAATACGTATTGCTTGTGGAGAACAATATTCTCTGACTTTTAGAATATTGACGCATATATTAAAGAATGTATTGGAGTTAAACATATTTCTTGTGGAGAACCAGACTTGTGGGAGGTGAGACGCTGACACCGGCTGTAGTGCGCAGACTAGCCGGTGAGGGCGGCAGCGGCGGCGGAAGGGTGCTAGCCCGCAGCAAATACACATACAAAGCAGACAGGCCGATAATTATTAAGTCGTACAATAGTAAAAATAATAATAATTATAATATATAGGCCTCCACCAGTTTATATTCGCATAATAGATTATACCACACATAAAGTCAGGCTATGTAGCAAAAGAAGAAGCTGAGACGGATGTTGGTGAAAAGCCTTAATTTATTGATTAGGCTTCTAGCCGAGCAATAAACGCCAACCAGACTGGCTAAACCGGACCCGCCCCAACAAAAACCTCTCGGCCATCGACCGTCGCTAATGCTGCAGCGACCCGAAAGTCATTCACTATCCTTTGCCGCAAAGGAGTTTTCAGGTAGGAATAGACAGTATCAGAGGCCCAATCACCCCTGGCTTTCAATCTTCTCAATAGAGGGGCTCGACATAGCTAAATATGCTAAATATGACATAGCAGAGTGGTGCAGTGGAAGCGTGCTGGGCCCATAACCCAGAGGTCCGAGGATCGAAACCTCGCTCTGCTAATTACGTTTTCCACAAATTTGGAGCCCAATTTTTCGGAAAGATATTCTGGAGATCGAAAAGGTTCAGAGACGTGCAACGAAACTAGTTGCAGTTATAAAGGACTTACCCTATTAACAAAGGCTCAGGAAATTCAAACTTCCTACCCTTTCCTACAGAAGGAAAAGAAGTGACATAATTGAAGTATTTAAAATTATGAAAGGTTTTGATAAAATAGATATGAACCAATTTTTCACCTTGAATAAAAGAGAAGGCAGCCAGGGCCATACTCTCAAACTAGTAAAACCCAGAGCCGTTTCAAAATTAAGGCAACACAGTTTCTCAAACAGGATCATAAATATATGGAATAGTCTCCCACAAAATGTTATTGATGCTGGCTCAATAAATTCATTCAAAGAACCGATTAGAAAAAGCATGGGCTGATGATCCAGGGAAATTTGACCCCTTATTCACCACATGGTACTAATTTATTCCTTGTGTTGCTATTTACTTGCACTCAAGCAAAAATGAGAGACAAATAAGTGTTCACACTTCCTGTCTACCAATCACTATATCACTATATGTACAGCCCCCCCCCCCCCCCTCCCAACTTCTGATGGAATGCAAGGTGAAATGTTCCTCACCCAGTACCGCCTTATTCAAGAATTGACTACATCACGGTTCCGACTGCGCATGTGCTGAAAACGGCCTTGGGAGCAAAGCAAAGGCGTACGCCCATTGAGTTTGCCGATACGCATAGGGCAAAACTGGTATTTTATTCAAAATAACTAGAAATACATAACAATTTGGCATAAACATGGACGGAAGGATGCAATATAATAATATAATGCATATGTTTAAGACACAACTCTCCATAAACCATAGAATATAAATAAAAACATGAATAAAATAAATAAAACTGACTCTGGCTATGGCTCTAACACTAGTCTGAGTGCCTAGATTTGTCTAAATCTAAATGCACATGGCATAAGATGTGCTGGTTATATTGATGTAAATGCAATGCTGGATAAAAGATTAATATCTTAATTTATTATATATATTTTTTTAGTTGGTATTCTATGTTTCAAACAAGAGCTGAGATGAGCTGAAACTAGCACATTTCATAGCTGCACCCAGTGTATTAGCATGTGCCATGTGCTTTTGGTGGCTTTGTTTTGCTCTGATGCATCCCACAATGCACCGCGCCGCTGGAACCGCGATGGAGTCTATAGGGTTAACATCTCCTGATACGCTGCATATGTCATTGGAAATGAAGAATTCCCAACTCCCGGCAGTCGAAACGCTACGGTCCCCTCCCCCCTCCCAGCGATATATCAGCAAAATGACACTTTGTCAAATAAACAGCACATATTCGGACAATGGGAGACAGGTATCTCCAACACCCTCTCACGAAACTGTATAGTTTTTGAGCGGCGCACCCGTATTAGCATTCCCCATGGGTGAAACACAAAATTGCCCCAACATAACGCAGAATTAGAGTCCATGATCTGTGATTTACGCAGCAGTGTTCTAAATGAGCACAACTAGGCTGCCCGCAGGCAATATGGCCTGGATTATTTGTTAGAAGTGCAAAAATACATCAAAAACATATGTGGCAAGACAGGAGGCGCTTGATGAGGGGCATCACCCTTCTGACGCCTTATCCCTTTAAGTGTTGCTGCTACTAAATAATCATCGTACTGGATCCACAGCACACCGTTCTGTCTAAGGGCCCTGTCACACTACGATATTTCTCACGAATGCGCTTCGATGCGTGGCGATGTGTTGCCTTTTTGGGCGAAACGTCGGTACACATCCGGTATGTTACCGGCGCATTACCGGTGTGTTACCGGCGCATTACTGGGGCGTCGGTACACGTAGACTGACTGACGTACACATACAACGTGTGATCCAACACGTCAGCTCCCGTCGGCGCCCACCGGCTCGCGCCGATTGTTTTGTGCTTGCACAAAACTTTCGACGGGCCGCAATGCACGTCAGCGTGTTGGCGGGCGCGTTACGGATGCGTTAGCAACATGTCAACACCCGTTGGCGGCATGCCGGCAGAACACTAGCAGAACGCTGATCAACGTCACTTAACGTTGGCCTCTTTTCACCAAAATTTGACTATTCCGTCGCCGCGTCGGCAACGTCCCATCGACGGGTAGTGGGTGCGCCATTGGCGTTGCTCCAGCATTTCTTGGCGCGTTGGACGTGTTGCCGGCGTGCCTGGCCGCATTGGCGGCGGGTGTGGATGCGCTGCCGGCAGGTCCTGACATGTTGGTGGCGGGTATGTACGCGTTGACACGCTACTAACACGACACCAACGCGCCATCCCCACGCCGTCAACGCGCCGACAGCGCGCTGATAACACACTGGGAACCGAACGTTGACATGTTGTTCCGCCGCACGTCGAAACCAGTTGGCCGCGTGCTAAAAACACGCCACTAACATGCTGCAACCCGTCAAACTTTCTCCCAAAACGCCGAAGAGTTGGACATGTGTCGACGGGTTGCAAATATTTTGCGCGTTGCCGGCACGCCGGAGAGAAACGTCGTAGTCTGACAGGGCCTTAAGAAAATAATTGAGTCCAGACAAGTAATTTATCACCGACCTGTAGGTCAGGGACCTCACAAGCCAGGCTGAGTACAACGCGACTCGCTCCGAGGAGCATGGGAAAGGGGCACTGCCATCAAGAAAAAGCCCGAGAAACTCTAAATACCTCCATATCTGAATGGCACAAGTTGAGAGAGAATTTTGTGAATAAAGCCGTGTTCACATGGGCAAAATCTAAAGCGATTCAGCCAAGGCGAATACTACGAATCGAATTAGCGGCCCGTTCACACGGGCAGTACTTGGGGCCGGAAATCGATATCTGCGCATGAGCAAGTCCAGCCTGACCAGCGCCAGTTTTCAATTAGGCAAGGTCACCACGAGAGAGTGAGTTCGACCTAGATATGTATGTACTGAATCGTATTGGTTTGGAATGGTCAAAACGTCTGCTGGGCAGTGAAACCCTAAAAATAAATGATGAAAAAAATATATGTGCACCTTTAGCAGGTTCATAGAGCAAATTTACCGGAAAGTCAACACACTCAGGTCTCGACTGTCACGTCCTTAATCCGCCTCAAGTAAGTCGGTTGCATTCACACGGGCAAAATAAATCGATTCACAGAAATCGACTCACGTAAACTACCTCGAGAGGTGGTTTACAGTATGCGCATCACAGAAATCGATTCAGCCCTAATTCGACTCAGACGCCCGTTCACACGCGAAATGTGCGTCGAACTAGGCAAGTCGCTTTCTACGAATCGATTTACATTGCCCGTGTGAACACGGCTTAAAACTGCCTTTCAAATCCCCTCTCAGCTGCTCCAAACCTGTAAGGGAGAAACATCGGAGCATCAAACAGGTGCGTGCAACACATGACATTATCCCTATCCACCCCCCCCCCCTTATTTGAGAGCAGCTGGAATGGGCATCCATTCTACTAAGGGCATCACAAACAGTATTAATGCGTGTATTAATGTATATAGAATGAAAAACTAAATTATTCTCCACCGACAACCAAAACATTTCGCGCAACATGGCCATTATGTCGCTCGACCGAGAGCAGCGCATATTGAGTGACGCCTGAACTACTGCGCTATCCGTTATAAAAACGATCTCTGAATTCGCCCAGTCAGCCGCCCAACGGCGAGCACCCTCAACCATAGATAAAAGATTTACCCGGTACTTGTAGTACACGGGTGAACGACAACGTAGTCTAAATACGGGCGAAAATAGCTTTAGTATGGAACAGGGAGTAGAATGCCTGCCTCCAGTATCAAATGGATACTTATATAGGCATAGAGTTGATGAAATGGGAGAGAATGCAAAAAGACAAGATGGCGGCCATAGAACGCCATCAATTTCACTTTTAAATGTTATTAAACTAGATATTATATTTTTCAACTCAAAGGTAGCGGGCTATCAATAAGACATATGTAAAGAATAATTGTTGCTTCTTAGATTGTGAAATTAGGCTCTCAATTCATTGACCCGCATTTTCGACCGTTTTTATATAGGGTTGGTATTCACCCGTGTACTGCAAGTACCGGGTGAATGCTTTATCTACCTCAACCACTGCCCGCATCTCCTTGATGTTTGTATGTGTATCACCCAGCCCCTCTATTAGTCTTACCCCATGGTGACCACAAACCCGGTTTATAACACGCTCGTCCCTGCCGTTGAATGCGCCCACTAACCAGTCATTACCAAAAGTGGCTCCCAGCCCCGAACTAGAAGCGTCACTATGCATAACGCCAGCGGCTGCAAATTTCCCTAACATCCCAGCTTTACTATTGAAACGGGAGGCGAATTCAATCCACCAGTCGATATCGGCCCTAAACCCAGCATTAAGTCTCGCCTTAAAATAAGGTTCACGGAGTGTGCCAATTAAATCATAGACACCCCTACTAAAGGTCCTGCCACCCCTAACCACCTTAGAGCAGTGTGCCAAGAAGCCACCCAGGTGCTCCAGCTCCTTCCTACAAGCCTTTCTTTTCGATTTAAAACTTAGAAGTACCCCCCTTAATTGATCTAACTTATCTGTTCGAAGGGATAATTCGAATGATTCAGAGTCCACCTCTATTCCCAGGAACCTAACCCTCTTGGCTGGAGAAATAAGTATTTTATAACTAATTTTTAAAAAACCTACGGAGAATAGAAATGACTCTCTGTTGATACGCAGCCGTTTGCTCATGTGAGCCGCCAATGACACAAAAATCGTCATGATAGTTTACTACACGACCAACCCCCTCTTTAGGTGCACAACGTAATATAAAGTCTGAGATGCACGAAAAAATATAAGCAGCCTGTGTGTATCTGCATACATATATATATAGTCTGGATATACACTGTATATCCTCGTGTAAGGGGCGGAACACTCGCTCCCCTCTTGCAGTATGCAAGACAGTCTAAACGCAGTTGGTTCATGTACTTTCCGTTGGACGATGCTACGTGCCGTAGCCGAGGCAGTCTGTGCCTGGTGCAGTTGACAGTGCTCACCTAGACGCCCCCACCACTGCATGCACCTCCGAGCGGCCATTGGCAGACTTTACTGTTAGAAATTAATCAATCAAACAATCAACTGGGCTGGACAACACGCCAAACGAGGAGAGCGAAACTAGCCAACCAACTAAGACAAATCTGAAAGGGTGGTAGCTACCCGCATATTGAATAGGATACGTTCAGAGATAAGCTTAGATATATATTTGTATACAGTATCTGATGTCCAATCCTCCCTGGTCTTTATTTCGTCGATGGTAGCTCCCTGGAGAGGCAAATAGGTGCAGCCACCTCTACGCAAGGAGTGGCAGGAGAATTTGGAGGGGTCTAAACCCGCCTGACCCGCAAAATGTTTTATCGTGAACTGCAGGGTTGAATAATCAAGAGGTGAGAATCTACCTCCGGGTGCAGGGAGCTGGAACGCAGCGTCCTCTGCACCTACATATAAATATATATAAATATATATATATAAATATATATATATGCAGCCTGTGTGCACCTGTATTTATGGATATGTGTATGTGATGTCTAACATATTATGCGAGTATAAAGTTATGTAAGGGAATATTACTTATTAATATTATTGTTATCCTCCATAAGATATGACACTCTACCGGTGGCGCCATCTCATCCACCTCACCTGCCCCGGATGTCTGCACTGTCGAGTGTAATATTAATAAACTCTGTAGTGGTTCCTTCATCCCCTCTTGTGGGGTGGGGGGAGGGGGGTTGACCGGCATGCACCTCACCACCCACCCACCCCTTCTCAGGGCTGCTTTTGCCACTCGGTCGGAAGCATTAGAATGAGTCTAAGGGGCAGCCGTCACGTCAGGGCTTTAATGAGAATGGGAGAGCCCGTAGTTCAGGTGGAGGCCAAAGGTGGCGCCACCAGTAGCAGTATGTAGTATAGGAGGTGAATACATCGCGGACAATGGTTGGTAGATAATGAAATAGAAGAATAATAATAATAATTCATTTCTGCGCCTTTATACTCGCATAATGCTTATAAAACATCACATATATGTGTGTGACAAATAAAGCATTATGCGAGTATAACGGCACAGAAGTGATTTATGTCTGATTATATTATTATTACACCAATACTCTGTACTGCCTTTTCCATGTCTCATGCCTGGTGGCGCCACCTCTGCCGCTCCCCCATACGTATGCGTGGGAAAACCTCGCTCACGACGCAGGATTTTTTTAATATAATATATATATCATATACATATCATATATATATCATATATTACCAGATATAGAGACAGGACGGGATGGCCGAATGAGTTGAGGGTCCATCTCCCGCCCTGATATGACCTTAGATGTTGCCATGACGTAAAACTCCAAGGAACAAACAAACCAACGTATGCGTACCTGGGTATGTGGCATTTCAGTGTGTACAGAATCCTGGTCATGGACCCAGCATCATAGATGTGTTGTAACAAATAGGAAAATCTGCTTCGAGTGAGATACAAACCCATAACTCTGCTAGTCCAGAGCAAGTGTCCGACCGCTAGGCTATCTGGACTCCCTGTTGCAATCATCTTCACCCATGCCTAGCTGTCCATGTGGCATTTCACCTGTCAAGGCAAGTGTACTTCACTGCACATATAGGCCGTATTCGATTAAGACGACCCTGGCGACTCGGGTGACCCGAGTTGCTAGAATTTCAAATCAAACACCGCGAGTGGAGTCGACAAAAACACGTACCGTGTGCAAAAAGTCCCGACCCCAGTAACCCACATCTTGGCTAGGGGTGGCTAGGAATGATGATGTCACATTTGCGCTGATACTGCCCTGTAGGATAACAGCTACCAGTACCAGTCCTACATGGTGTTTTTTTGGTAATAACCCAAATTAATTAAATGGAAATATATCTAAACTATGCAATCATGAAATACTTTACATCCTATTTTGCTGTAGTTATATCGGTTATTTAAAAAAAATTAAGTTTTGGATTAAGCCATCAATTTTTCCACCCTGAGCGTGGAGAAGCGTATTCGTTTATTGAACCCGAGTCTGTATGATGTGCGCATGCGCCAAAAAGTGACTCGGGTGACTCAAGTTGATTAATCGAATACGTCCATCATGTAATATTGTCCGTATACATAAGGTGCTATCACAAACAGAGTCGCACGCTCATGTCTGGATGATTACAGACGAGGAAATTAGATGCATCTGGAGACATGTTTTACATGTTCTATCTGTACCTGCTGATCCAGAAAAAAGGCTGCAGTGTGGCCTAGTTGAAACCCGATACAACGCAATAACACAGCAAAACTCGCCATGTGCGCATCGCCACCAGCACGTGCAGTTGGTTGGTAGTTGGAGTTTTACATCCTGGCAACATCTAAGTTCATAATTGCTGGGAACGGCGCCCCCGCCCCACCTTCTGTCATGTAAGGCTATAGCTGCTGGGTTATTGGTCGGTTGTTGAAGTTTTATGTCCTGGCAACATATAAGGTGATATCAGGACGGGTGCCGATTGCACACTCATGGTGACTTTATAGTGCTGCCCCACTGGGGAATCAGGCTGCCAGCACCATGACTCAATAACCCACTCAGATACATTATCTTGACACTGAGCTAACCAGTCCTTGGCCTACCTTATTCATGCCGAGAACCAGGCTAGGAAGCGACACATATCAAGTTTATAAGCCATTGGTTTGACTCTACCGGAAACCGAACTCACGATCCCATCCTGATATGACATTAGATGTTGCCAGGACATAAAACTCCAACAAACAAACTTGTTTTACTTCCACTTACATAGCAACGCCCTCTGTGGGGAAACAGTGTGAAGCTGCCTCAGCAGCGCCCTCTGCAGGAAAAGATGCGAAGCTAACTCGTCCGATCATGCTGCCATCTGGTGTCGTTTTGAGAACTTCATTTCTCAGGCGAGTGCCCCTAATAAATTCATTCAATTTGCATTTTGGGTTATATAATGCTTTTTTATTTTGAGTCGACTCGACCTTCTCCTCTGTCCCATCTCCTTATAAGCTACTACTCTGGTTTTTTTTGTGTGTGATTTATTTAACGGATGTTTTCGTCGCTAGACAGTAATAGTCTTGTGACTCCCCTTGTTTTTATCACTTTCAGTTGCAGTATAGCTATCGACTGCATGCATTCTTTCTCTGTTTGTAAGCATTGTTCCACATCCCCCAAACCTTTGTGAGTTTGTTTGTTCTACAATCGGATAGTTGTTTGGTTACCAATAGTTACTTTCTCTGACGGTCTTCACCTTGCTGTGTTAGTGGTCATTAGTTTATTTTAAGTTTAAAGTTTATCTCCTGTATGTTATCATACCCAGCATGTATACCCGCTAAGACTTTGCTTGAATTATCAGTGTACTTTCTATTCGTTCATCTATCTTTCTTTTTATTTTATAATTCATTTTATTTGTTGTTGTCACTATCTCAATGGTTCAATGATTAGGGTTCTCAATGGGTATTTTTTTTCTTGGTGTCTACTACATAAAAGATTCACCCCATACTTCCAGTACAGGGGTGAATGACAACGTAGTCTAAATACGGGCGAAAATAGCTTTAGTATGGAACAGGAAGTAGAATGCCTGGTACCAGTGTCAAATGGTTACTTATATCAGCACAGAGTTGGTGAAATGGGAGAGAATGTAAAAAGACAAGATGGCGGCCAGAGAATGCCGTCGATTTCACTTTTAAATTGCATTAAAATATATGTTTTATTATATTTTCCAACTCAAAAGTAGGGCGTAAATATGAAGACGTACATAAAGAATATATTGTGCTTCTTAAATTAAGAATTTACCAGCTCAGTTAATTAACCCAGCATGTCGAAATTCTTCGCCAGCTTTTCTAATGGGTTGGTTTTCACCCCTGTACTGTAAGTACAGTGTGAATCTTTTATCTGGGTGTCTACTTGTTCGTGACTAATTACAAATCAACTAAATATACTTTGCATAACACACTTTTATCGAAACTGTTCTTTGAATGAATGTTTAATTCAACCATAAATTAAGCATCTTAAAGGGCCACTGACATCAACTCCACTTTACTTATACACAACTATTGTTTTGGTCAATTACTCGATTAAGCAAAGTTAATTTCAATTGCAGACAATAGGTCTTCTTCATTCCACTGCTCCTTGCACTATCCTAGTAATGCTGAAAGCCAAGCTAGTTAAACTTACAGATCCCCTTCTGGCTGATTGGGCCTCTAATGCCAGCTCTTCATGGCAAAAAAAGAACTTCTTGTTTTTTTTGCATACATATGGAGGTCAGCGACAAGCATAAATCATTTGCTTGACTATTTTCATATTTTCTTTTTTCCATTTTCAGAATTTCTTTTTTTTAATTCAACCAAAAACTAGAATCAGGTAAAAATGACTCCAGAAATACAATGAATGAAATATTTGTTTATTTTAAGATTGGGCAAAAGAATGATACATAATAAAAAATATAATTGAAAAAATAACCCACATTGAAAAAAAAATAATAGTAAAATGTGGACAGATGGGTTGACAGTTTGCTCAGGCCGTCAGCTCACCAGGAAGAGAGGCAACGCAGGCCGCAAGGGGCTCCAATAGACAAACGGGTTGGAAACATGGCAGCCAATCAGGACGAAGCAGGCTAGACGACCCAGGGAGAAGGGTGGAAGGTGGACTCATTTGTCGTTCCACGCTGAATCAAACAGAATTTTCAAATTGTGACCAATCACATATATCCTAAAATAAAACCAGGTAATTAAAGTTGCATAGGCCGATGGTTTTGACTTTCTGTAATTTTCTGAGATAAATATATTAAAATGATTGTTATAATCTACCTTTCTTTAGTTTGAAGTAACATATATTTTAAATGGCTAAGTTTTGATATATTTGAAGTGCAAACATGTCAAATTAATTTTGGCAAGTGCGTTTAAATGGCACCATAGGCTTCTCAACTAACAGGTTCTATTAAATTGCCAACATTTCATTCTATTTGGCAACACACACTGACTAAGTGCACCAGTATCTAGGATGGATATTTAGAATCAAATCTAGATAATTGTTTTGGTCTTGAAAATTTGATGCTTCCCTGGACTATGCAGCTTTAACAAGATTAAATTAATACCACATTTCACCACTTTACCTATATTTGTGTAAACATCTGTTCCTTCCAAACTATTTCTAACTCTAAAACACTGAAAGAAAGAAAAATCCCTATTGTGAAATAAGAGAAGAATATTAACAGCAGTTTTTGTTAAAATATTTTATTACGATTTGTAAATAATCCATGAATACATGTGCTATATGCTGGACGGGACACTGATGACATCTTAAAGTGGTAACAATTGCAACTTTGTGAACTGACATAAGTACAAATAATTTCTTTTTTAAACAACAAAAAATACAACAAAAACCCATCACAATGGAGATATGTGGCGATTAAGCGACAACAGCATATACTAGTGCAGCTTACGCCCAGAACTCGAGATAACATACAGCTATATAACATCTCTGGACTGATGACATCACATGGGACGTGGGAAGGGGGAAATCGGGGGGGGGGGGCGAGGTTATTGTTATTGTTATTGTTAAAGTTGCATAGTCCGATGGTTTTGAGTTTCTGTATATTTTTCTGAGATTAACATATTAATTTGATTGTTATAATCTACCTTACTTTAGTTTGAAGTAACTTTTATTTTAAATGGCTAACTTTCGAGATATTTGAAGCATAAACATGCCAAACTAGTTTTGGCAAGCATGCCAAAACTCTGACACCATAGGCTTCTGCAGTGAGAGGTTCTATTAAATTGACCCAGTATTCCCTTCTATGTCGCAACAAATAAGTGCATCAGTAGCTAAATTAGATATGTTGAATTACATGTGAAATATGAGAAGAATATTAACAGCAGTTTTTGTTTAAATATTTTATTACGATTTGTAAATAATCCATGAATACATGTGCTATATGCTGGACGGGACACTGATGACATCTTAAAGTGGTAACAATTGCAACTTTGTGAACTGACATAAGTACAAATAATTTCTTTTTTAAACAACAAAAAATACAACAAAAACCCATCACAATTGAGATATGTGGTGATTAAGCGACAACAGCATATACTAGTGCAGCTTACGCCCAGAACTCGAGATAACATACAGCTATATAACATCTCTGGACTGATGACATCACGTGGGACGTGGGAAGGGGGAAATCGGGGGGGGGGGGGGGGGGGGCGAGGTTATTGTTATTGTTATTGTTAAAGTTGCATAGTCTGATGGTTTTGAGTTTCTGTATATTTTTCTGAGATTAACATATTAATTTGATTGTTATAATCTACCTTACTTTAGTTTGAAGTAACTTTTATTTTAAATGGCTAACTTTCGAGATATTTGAAGCATAAACATGCCAAAATAGTTTTGGCAAGCATGCCAAAACTCTGACACCATAGGCTTCTGCAGTGAGAGGTTCTATTAAATTGACCCAGTATTCCCTTCTATGTCGCAACAAATAAGTGCATCAGTAGCTAAATTAGATATGTTGAATTACATGTGAAATAAGAGAAGAATATTAACAGCAGTTTTTGTTTAAATATTTTATTACGATTTGTAAATAATCCATGAATACATGTGCTATATGTTGGACGGGACACTGATGACATTTTGAAGTGGTAACAATTGCAACTTTGTGAACTGACAGAAGTAAAAATAATTTCCTTTTTAAACAACAAAAAATACAACAAAAACCCATCACAATTGAGATATGTGGTGATTAAGCGACAACAGCAGATACTAGTGCAGCTTACGCCCAGAACTCGAGATAACAAACAGCTATATAACATCTCTGGACTGATGACATCACTTGGGATGTGGGAAAGGGGGTGGGCGAGGTTGTTATTGATTGATGTGGCAGGGGGGGGGGGGGTCGGTAAATGAAAATCTGAAATATTAAACCTAGCTTAGGATTCAAATCCATACTTCTTTCCATTCCGGGGGTAGCATACTAACCAGTGAAAGAAATAAGCAACATTTTTCACTTGTCCGACTAACAAGTATGGTGTGATTTTCACTTGTCCGTCTGAATTTTCACTTGTCCACAGTATTTACCATATATATATAAATATAATATTGTGTATTTCCCAATGGTGGACAGCAAGCCTTATCAGTGATAGAAATAAGTGAAAGTTTTCACTTGTCCACCGGACAAGTTGGGTGTGATTTTCACAAGTGGACAAGCTCTTATTTTGAACGCTGCTAACCATTACACAACCTAAGCTCCCTGATGCAATCACCCTATCCATGCCTACCTGTCTACGTGGCTCCTTGCCTGAGTGGTCAGTGCAGACTTCTACAGGTTTAAATATCTGTCAGCTACTGCCTGAATGCCTCATAGGAGGGCTTGATGAATGCTATAGCGTTAATATCCGTCAGGTGGCGCTGTAGAGCAATGCTCGTTTCTCTATGATGCACCAGGTGGCGCTCTTGGTCGCTGGTAGTTTATAGCATTATAAATTTAAATACAGTACCATATATATATTTTTGGTTAATTATCAAGTGAAAATTTTAATCAAACATACCGCTTATTTCTTTTCAATCTCTTCAAACAGCATATAAGGGGCCACTCAAATATTACGTAGCGGTAGGTAGGTTGTTTTACGTCCTAGCAATATCTAAGGTCTAATCAGGACGGGATATTATGTAATGTTTACGGAGGGGAAAGGTGTAGGTTAAAGGGCTATGTGAACTCATCGATCATCGATGAGTACAATTTGTGATTGGAATGTGCAGCGGCACATTGGACATGTGTGTGTAGCTGTTGTCAGAGAGTCTGGTAGATGAAGGAGACGATCTTTTCTCTGCTGATGCTTTTGTTTAGCTTGAGATATAGCATTACTGACTGCCAAAGTGCACATGTTCTAATACTGATTGTACCTCAATGTGGCAAGGAGCAACCAAATGTCACCACTAAATCAACCAGGTCAATATATTAATAAGTGCTATGTGCTTACATATATGGATGGATTTATAGAACAGCTATGAACTATACGGATAATAAGTACACTTACAGCAAAATATAAATAGCATTCAACAATATATATGGCAATGATAGATAAGTGTTGTTGTTACGACTAATTGTACATGACTTCAAACTGTCGCTGGACAGTGTAAATCTTTCTCTTTTCTAATTTGTGTAAAAAATGTATATACGTACATATATATATATATATATATATATATATACGTATAATATGGGTGGTTATTTTTTAATGAGACTGACACAGACAGTGACGAACAGTTAGTGAGATGGGTGCATGTTGATGGCGCCACCAGTTGAGTCAGGAAGAATCGATGAATGAGGCAATATCAAACTGAGGTGGAGAGATACAGAACTTCCTACATTCATACTCGCATAATTCTTATACATCACACACACATACATATTAAAACATCTGAAAACGCTTTAAAAGCCAGTAAATGTGACACATGTGAACCTTCACACCCGGTAACTAACTAATGTGTCGCAGACACCCTGTCAACAAAGAGCACCAGGCATCTACCTACCTCGCCTCATGTAGCCTATGGTTTGGTTTGTTGTTTTACGTCCTAGCAACATCTAAGGTCAGATCAGGACGGTATAGCATGTGAGAATAAAGCCTTATGAGGGGACACCTAGAAATCAAGTGACACAAGTATGCAATATAAGCCTTGGCATTGCCTCAATATTAGCTATCTCCTAACTTACATGTAGATTAACAGTCTTTACAAAAGTGTCCAGCGTAGAAGGCACAAATAACGGACGTGGAACAATCTGAGAGCTGTGGCAAATGTGTTGTGGCGTGTGCAATACATTTATTTATTTAATTATTTATTTATTCAGTCAATTGTATGATTTCACTGTCACACTGACATCGGAGGCGTGACAGCCAAGTAGGCCATTGCATGCGAACACGCTTGACAGCTAAGTAGGTCATTCTGACACTGGAGACCTGACAGCTAAATAGGTCGCTGTCACGCTGAAGCGAGAGGATTGGCAACTAAATAGGTCACTGCCACGTTGACACCGGAGGCATGACAGCTAAGTAGGTCATTGGCACACTAACACAGGTTTGACAGCTAAATAGGTCACTGTCACGCTGACACAAGAGGCTTGACAGCTAAATAGGTCACTCTCATGCTGACATGGGAGGTTTGACAGCTAAATAGGTCACTGTCACACTGACATGGGAGGTTTGACACCTAAGTAGGTCATCACCAGCTCCATGCTTGACAGGCCAGGGTCGCAAGTTTTAGCTAAGCGGAACACCGGCTAAGGGGCCAACTAAAATTGTCAACATTTTCACAATCGCACAAAGAGTACTACTTTTCCAGACGCTCCCATCCCTTCCTCCCCCGCCCCCTCCAAAGTTTAGTACTACGCATCAACATTTTTACTACAGAACATAAAAGACATGAACATTAATGTGTTAAATAATTTATTAAAGTGGTATTAAACTTTTGGTGAGGTGCATACAGAAATATGTCTGACGTGTATAATCTTAGCAATTCTGTCAAGAATCATATATATTGGAACTCGGCCTTCCTTTCATTAATTTGTGTTGAATGACTTGCTGGTGTTTTTAAAGCTGGTATCAATATTTTATTAAATGATAAAAGTTGTAATTGACTGACACCCTCCCCTCCATCGTTCCTGTCATACGCTTTGAATGACTGTGATGGCCCACGGTCTTCCCCCACACTGTCACGCACTCACGGACGAATGCCAAGATTCAGTATCAGTATGCTTCAACCTGGTTTATTACTGGCCCGCCCCCTAACTCGCCATGTCCCACGTCGCCTCTATAGGTGGGTGGGGGGTGAGCTAGCCACACGCAGTAGAGGGCAGCCCTGTCAGGTGTCTGCCCGGTGGCTAGCCTGCCGCCACCTAGCGCAGTTCAGTGTAAGTGCGTAGGTGTGTGGCGTAGGGTCTGCCGCCACCGTGTGGTAGTGGGGCTCACGTACAGACTACTACAACGACCATGAAAATGTTGACAACGTTGAAATCCCAGCCTTAGTTGGTTGGTTGTTGGAGTTTTACATCCAGGCAACATCTAAGGTCATATCAGGACTTATAAGGACACGACCGCAGTTTCCAGCTGCAGTGGTTAGTTACTCCCGTAGCCAGAGACTTCAAAATCTGACATTACTCCCTTAGTCCAAACACGCCACGACTGTACCAAGGACAGGGCTGCAAAACTAGGCTATACAAAAAGTGTCGGACTGCTGCATTAAGGGGCTGTCACACTACGACATATGGCCTTAGCGTATGATGATGTATGCGATTTTCGACCAACACGTCGGCATACGGCGTCATATGTTACGTATCCGTTGGGCATATGTCGAGTATGCTCGGGATACTGAGTCATAGGACGTCATAGGTCGGCGTAGGTCGAGCCACTAAAAAGATTTTGTGCATGTTCAAAATTGTCAACGTATGTCACCGTATGGCTCATACGTTTCTCATACGCTAGGCATACCTCGGCGTACGTTATGCACACATTAGGGGTAGGTCGGGATAGGTTGGAACATGTTAGCCGTACATTCAGCCTGTTGGGAATGTGCAGTCCGCCACATACAGCCAACGGATGCATAACGTACTCCTAACGTACTTTGTCTTTGAACGTATATGCTGTACTTCTAGTGATGAAGTAACGTATGTAACATTGGTCAGCGTACTGTGAGCGTATGTGAATGTTTTGCGAGGCACATGAACGTTCTCATATGCTAGCAATAGGTCAGATACATTCTGCATACGTTAGGTACGTTGAGTGTACGTTGTGTGTACATTGTGTACACGTTGTTTACACGTTGCGTGTACATTGTGTGTACCCCGATTTTTATCCACACCCATGAAAAGTTCAACGAATGCCGACGTACTGGCAAATTGTTGTACGTTGGGCACGCGCTGATGCCATACATCGTAGTGTGACAGGCCCTTTATGGACATATTCACACCAATCCCCAATCTAAGCCACTTGATTCCCAATCTAAGCCGCATTCTTCATGTATTCATTATTCATAGCCCCACTATTTTTGGAGTGTAGATTAACAGACGCTAAACAAAAGTTGAATGGAGAGAAACTGGCTGCCATTTTGCTAGAGCGGCATTCTCTTCCAGTTTGACAACTTTGCACCACTAACAATAAACACTGCTCCGTGGAACCAGGTTGCTTACAGTGGAGTACTACCAAATTAGCTTTTGTGTGGATTGAAATCTCGTTTGTATTTACAGTTTGCTCAGGTCGACCTAAATGAGAATCACTATACAGAATGCTGGTGGTGATGCTTGCCCAGGCACAGAACTAACTAACTTCCCACCTCAGTCTGAATACAGTCCCAGGGTACATACACATGTGAAGATATGGAATTCAAGGCTATTTCAAGGCTTTTTAATTTTTTTTTATAGGAATTCAAGACTATTTTCATTTGGATTTCAGGAAAAAAACTACAATGGCGAATGGCGATTTCGGACTAATTTAGATCAGTGGGGACAGTTTAATGGAATTGAAAGCTTTTCAAGACTAATTACCCAAAATAGTTTAAATTCAACGGTGAGATGCTGCGTCACAGCTTCAGTTCTTCCTGAGGGACCAGCGGAACTCGGAATACCCTTAATAACTACATATGTAGAAGAAACTGACTTTACTTAAAGTTGCATAGTCTGATGGTTTTGAATTTCCGCCATTTTTCTGAGATAAATATATTTACTTGGTTGTTATACCCTACCTTACTTTAGTTTGAAGTAACTTTCATTTTGAATGGCTAACCTTTGAGATATTTGAAGTGCAAACATCCTAAATTGATTTTGACAAGCATGCCAAAACTCTCACCATAGGTTTATGCAGTAACAGGTTCTGTTAAATTGACTCAGTGTTCCCTTCTATGTGGCAACAAATGTTTAATAAGTGCACCAATATCTAAGTTAGATATGTAGAATATAATCTAGGTGAATGTTTTTGTTTTGAAAATTTGATGCTTCATCGGACTATGCAGCTTTAAGAATGAAAATGGATTTCCCCTCTCACTCTCAAAACCTCAGTAGCAATTATAATGCGGAATGGTAACATAATTAGTATATGTTGAAGGAAGACTATTTACTGCATGTGACGAGGCAATATGAAAGAAGCATGTCCTAATTGAGAAGTAAATAACTTTAGACAAGAATTTACAATTCAATGAATTGATTATCATTTCCCCCTAGATTCCCATGAGTGTGTGTAAGGTGTAAAGGGGTATGTAAATATGTGTAAAATCTTGGGACAGCTGGTTTAACTCAAGTGAAATAAAAGTTCCTCAAGGAAAATATCACCAAAAGGAAAATATAAAAAAATTGTCGTTCTGAGTATGACTATACTATTTTTTTTTTATAATTTAGCAACAACAAAAGAGAGGGAGAATGGTGCAGACAGGAAGGCCCTTGGGTACCCGCCCTCTAGCGGACAACAATCTCTGGGGCGCCCTTATGAGGGTGGTGAATGTGGGAACCCGGAAGCAACAGAATTGGAAGTGGAACCATATACGCAATGCCCCATACTTGAACTGACTTAATGGGATGCACACGAGTAGAAATAGAGGGTGAAAAGACAGGCGGTCCATACGATGACAGTCGCTTATCGCGTTTACGCCACCGGGACTAACCCTACAAAATCAGGGTGGGGAAAGCGAGGTTCAAAGTGGATATTTAATAAATAACACACTGCCATAGTATAAATGAGTGTTCATGGAATTCACCACTGGAGATTAAAGCCAATATCTATCGAGTAGCGTTCCATGAAAATTATTCTTTCGCTAAAGTTTCCTCAGATTGGACACTTTACACATTGCGGTGCCATTTTAATAGCATTGAACTCCTAGTATCAAACATGTAATACATAGTACTTATCACGATAGTTCCCCCCCCCCCACATCCGCATCAATTGCCAAGACGTTGTTATCCAAGACAATGGCTTTCATTAGTTTGTTGGTGATTATTTCTGCTTTGGTTGGACCATGTTAATTACATATATCTGCACTCTTATGCAGTTATTAATTCATTTATACATAGTACACACTGCCACTTCATTTTAAATAAACCAGTGGAATATATATAACTCACGGTCACTGCATTGTAAACAAACCAATGAAAGCTATAAATATATATATATATATATATATATGACTGTGTAATATGTATATATTTCACTCGAAAATGAGTAATATATGTGTGTATATATATATATATATATGTATATCTTTCAATCGACAATGAGTAGTATATGTATATGAGCCTGTCTCAAAAGGTGCTAACTCTTCGTTTTTTTGTCCATAGTTACGATTGACACAAAACAGCACAGAAACGGTTACACTGAAAACACAAAGACATTTGCTTCAAATCAATATGTATTCTATTGGGATTATGAAACACCATGTAAAAAACAAATCAGTTTATCCTGAGCAAATGCATAAGTAGATAGTGTGTTGATCGTTACTATGGACAAAGTTTTGTCCCATATTGCTTAGCACCTTTTGAGACAGTCTCATATATACACACATATATTACTCATTGTTGAGTGAAAGATATAATATTACACAGTCACTGAATTGTAAGTAAATGAGTGAATGATTGGAACAATACATAAAGTAATTCCCTTCCGCGCCTTTATACTAGCATAAATGATACATCACATATATATCTCACATACTTACTACTGCATTGTGAACAAACAATTACAATCTGTGCAAGCCTCAGTATCGATCGGACTTGCCTAAGTATAATTTATAAACGAGGACCAGTGTTTAAAGTGATGATCTTAAAATGTCTAAAAGATGGTCCGATTAAAGTGGCGAGCGACCAGTTTAAAAAGTTGTATACATGTATAGCTGGTTTTCACCAAGAGCTCAATCTCAGCAATCACCAATCTCAACCAATCACCAATCTCAAAATACACAAAAGGTGAATCCTGCCCATCACACAATTCAGTACAGGCTTCTTCAACTGTGAATAAATTGCACAGTTAGAGAAATGATTACTCCTGGCTTCAGATGAACAATTGGCTATATAGCTAAGTATATTTACAATATCACAGGCATCTTTGGGGAGTTCTTCTCTAGGTTCTCTAACAGTGATATATAAATAAAAATATAATCGATGACACTAGACATATCCTGTCTAAAAATAGCATCTTGATAGCGAGGCGACTGCATTTGTTTAAAAACTCAATCTCTTTCTCTCATGGGAGAAAGTAGCGACAACAGTGTCGGAGACTAATGGTCAACAAGGTGACCAAATCTTAAGACGGGCAAGCGGGAAAATGTAATTTGATCTGAATTTAGTCACATTTCATGATGCGCCTGAATTCTCCCATGCGGGAATATATCAGTATATGGCAAGGATATATCGCAGAATCCTCTCACTGAAAGTGAGACTAGATGTACGTGTGAGTAAGCGCAGTGAAAAGGACCATCCAATCCCTGATGCAAACAACCTACACACACCTACCTGTGTGTGGTGTTTCACCTGGGGAGGTCAGTCCACCTCACTGCCGGAGTATGCAAACAACCTACACACGCCTACCTGTGTGTGGCATTTCACCTGGGGAGGTCAGTCCACCTCACTGCCGGAGTATGCAAACAACCTACACACGCCTACCTGTGTGTGGCATTTCACCTGGGGAGGTCAGTGCACCCCATTGCCGGAGTATGGAACTGGTCATCCCGGTCCATATCCGGTGCCTTTAATATATTACCTGGCCATGTATGAACGTGTTGGTTTGTAGGAAACATGTAGGAAATCTCTACTGGAAATTAGGGGAATTATGGAAAATTGTCTTCTCCACAGAATTTTTTTTTTGTTAAACGTCCCAAATTATCTAAAACGTAGGCCTATAGAAAAATCGAATTTGAAAAAAATAAAATAAAATAAAAATCTGTAGTAATGGATATGCATGGAAATTGAAAAATTGTTCATATTGCTACGGCAATATGGGTAATTCGAAACAGAGGCGGGAAAACCTCCCCATGCCTCCCCTCCTCCACCTCCCCTCTCTCTCCCCCCCCCCACCCCTTCTCTACGTCCCTCTCCCCTCCTCTCTTCCAGGCGGCGCCACCGATGCCACCTTTCCTCTCACCCTCCTCCCCTCCAGGTGGCGGCACCGGCACCCACCGCTGGTGCCGCCGCTGGTCCCCAGCCCTCTCCCCTCCTTACTTCCGCTCTCCTTTCACTCTGCCACTTCTCCACCAGACGCCTGACCACCAACACCTCTTTTCAAAATTCAAAAATTATAAAAATCTAAGTCATCCCAAATTGTCTAAAACATTAATAAAAAAATTGTTAAATGAAAAAAGGAAATTATTGGAATTCCATTAATTAGTGGGGGACTGGCATGCCTGTATATAATATGTATAATTATATATCTTACCATCTGAGCCTAAATTTCAAGGCTCTAGGGTTTGATCCCTCTTTATTTTTTTACCAAATTTTTTTTTTATTTGATATTCCTAATGAAGTGTTAATAAACAAATTGGTGATGACAAATATAGTTAAAATTGTTTACCTAATACACAATTTCCGTGACTAGTAGGACACCTGGTGATAGGCAACTACACTTGTGTTGTGGGTCGACAGTGTGTCACTGTGTTGTTTTACACTGATGATCGAGCTTTTCAATCAATCAATGAATCAATCAATCAATCAATAGGATACAGCTATAACTATCAAAAATGATTATAAAATAGTATGTATGTTTTCTCTATAAATCCACATTTGTGCCCAAAAGACTGTCAGTTGCTTAATATGAAGCCACTGTTAACAGAGCCTCAATTGCCTCTCCACAGACTCTGTGACCCAAAAGTCCAGTCTGGATTACGCTCTGCACATGCGTCGCGGAAATTGTGTATTGACTTGAGAATAATAATACAGATTTTCCGATAACTCCTGTGGTCATTCCAAAGGGAGGGCCTAATCGTGGAAATACGCCTATTGTCTATATTTATGTACTTGAAATTAAAACTGGAAAAGGGAGTGATCAAATGATTCACCAAATTTTCTCTTTCTAATCTTGAAATAAAAAACAAGGTATATAAAATAGAACGCTTGGATCAACAACAACAAAAATCACCATGATTTACAGACAAACTGATAATGATAGAAGAAAAAAAACTCGCATCATTTGAGGTTTGGCCATGAGTATTTGACAAAGTCAATATATTCGAAGCTCCCCTTGGTGGGCTATGGTTGAACTGATGAAAAAGCTGTTTTTACCTGCGTTGTCATGGCGATAAACTGCTGATAGGACAGAATGAAGCCAAAATTGGCAGCTTTCACAAAATTGAACATAATTTAGATTTCTTTTCCTTCTCCGGTTGTCCTTTTTCTGCCTCCTCCTTCTTGATCTTCTTCACGGCGTCCATGTCATCCTCTGAACTGCTCTCCTCCTCTTCATCTTCATTATCAGGCTTTGAATGCTGGGGCAAAGATGGACACTTATCAAACTTCAAGGTCATGCCTATTGATTACCGCATAGTTCTAAGTACACGTGTTAAAGGGCATTTCTATTGACTACCGCATAGTTCTAAGTACACTTGTTAAAGGGCATGCCTATTGACTACTGCATAGTTCTAAGTACACTTGTTAAAGGGCATGCCTATTGACTACCGCATAGTTCTAAATACACTTGTTAAAGGGCATGCCTATTGACTACCGCATAGTTCTAAATACACTTGTTAAATGGCATGTCTATTGACTACTGCATAGTTCTAAATACACTTGTTCAACAGCATGTCTATTGACTACTACATAGTTCTAAATACACTTGTTAAAGGGCATGTCTATTGACTACTGCATAGTTCTAAGTACACTTGCTAAAGGGCATGTCTATTGACTACCGCATAGTTCTAAGTACACTTGTTAAAGGGCATGCCTATTGACTACCCCATAGTTCTAAATACACTTGTTAAAGGGTGTTTGTTTTTTTGTTAAAGGGCATGCTATACTCTTACACTTGTTAAATGGCATGTCTATTGACTACTGCATAGTTCTAAATACACTTGTTCAACAGCATGTCTATTGACTACTACATAGTTCTAAATACACTTGTTAAAGGGCATGTCTATTGTCTACTGCATAGTTCTAAGTACACTTGTTAAAGGGCATGTCTATTGACTACTGCATAGTTCTAAATACACTTGTTAAAGGGCATGTCTATTGTCTACTGCATAGTTCTAAGTACACTTGTTAAAGGGCATCTCTATTGACTACCGCATAGTTCTAACTACACTTGTTAAATGGCATGTCTATTGACTACTGCATAGTTCTAAGCACACTTGTTAAAGGGCATGTCTATTGACTACCGCATAGTTCTAAGTACACTTGTTAAAGGGCATGTCTATTGACTACTAAATAGTTCTAAATACACTTGTTAAAGGGCATGACTATTGTCTACTGCATAGTTCTAAGTACACTTGTTAAAGGGCATGTCTATTGACTACTACATAGTTCTAAATACACTTGTTAAAGGGCATGTCTATTGTCTACTGCATAGTTCTAAGTGCACTTGTTAAAGGGCATGTATATTGACTACTGCATAGTTCTAAATACACTTGTTAAAGGGCATGTCTATTGTCTACTGCATAGTTCTAAGTACACTTGTTAAAAGGGCATGTCTAGTGACTACTGCATAGTTCTAAGTACACTTGTTAAATGGCATGTCTATTGACTACTGCATAGTTCTAAGCACACTTGTTAAAGGGCATGTCTATTGACTACCGCATAGTTCTAAGTACACTTGTTAAAGGGCATGTCTATTGACTACCGCATAGTTCTAAGTACACTTGTTAAAGGGCATATCTATTGACTACCGCATAGTTCTAAGTACACTTGTTAAAGGGCATGTCTATTGACTACCGCATAGTTCTAAGTACACTTGTTAAAAGGCATGTCTATTGACTAACGCATAGTTCTACACACACTTGTTAAAGGGCATACCTATTGACTACCGCATAGTTCCAAGTGCCGCACCAGGTGAACCCTTGTTAAAGGGCATGCCTATTGACTACCATGTACTTCTATGTATACTTGTTAGAGGGCATGCCCATTGACTACTGCGTGATTCTAAGGTCTGCACTAGGTGGAAACTTTAACATTGAAGGGCATGCATATTGACTATCGCATGGTTCTAAATACTGCACCAGATGGACACTTGTTAAAGGGTGTGAATATTAACCACCGCATGCTTCTAAGTGCAGCACCAGGTGGCGCAACGTATACCATGTCGAGGTTTGCAGTAATAAATGTAGCTAAAAATAAGTGGTGCTCGGCGTGCAGTCAAGGCTGGACTGAGCCAAGCAGCAATGAGATGGCAGTCCCAGGGCAAAAGAGTGGCCCGGGGTGAATATAAGTGAAGAATAAATAAGAAATAAATAAGAAATAATTAATTAAAGAAGAGAAGGGGGGAAACTCCGCCTCCTTTATATATATATAATAAATTATATTCTACAACTGCAGTGATGGAGACTCGGTACATTAAGCTAGTTGCGAACCCTTCGATATCTGCCTTCTAGAGGAAAGGCCCATTGGCTTAGCGCAATCCCCATCCATCAACTACAGTTCAGTCGTGTGTTAAAGAAGTGACATCCCACCTTACATAATTCAAATGGGGACCCATATCACCTGAATAATTACTTAGTTAGATTCATTAGCCCCCCCCATCTAAACCAATCACCACTGCTGAGACGTGAATTAGGCCAAATCAAATTTTTTCATTCGCCCACGGTAAAGTCTTGTCACATTGGTGAGCATTAATTTTCCATCACTGCAGAGTAAAATAGAACAATGCTACTTAACCATCTGAGTATAGATAAATGTGGCTCATTGCTGCTCGGGTTTCAAGAGGTAATATCCACCCACCTTTTTGGCGTCTCCATTTTTCTTTCTAGACATACTATCTTCATTGGAAACCTTTTTCCTCAGCCATCCTTTCTTGTCTGAAAACCAACCATGATTAAATATTACAACACTCGTAATGTCAAATGGAAGCAGGTCAGGTCGGGCGAATAGAAGATACCTGAATAAAACATAATATGTAGCTTTTAATTCCACAATCATAGTATAAAAACAGTTGTGCAGACATTCTGTGTTGCAGATCTCTGACTGGATTGACTATAATCAATTCTCTTTTATTACATTCATTGATTAAGCAGGGAAAATTTCAATTGTGGACAATTGGGTTTCCCTCATTCCATTCTTCCTTGCCCTCTCCTTGCAATTGCAAGCACCAGGATAGACAGCAAAAAGCATAAATTATTAAATCATTGGTTTGACTCGATCAAGGCTCAAACCAAGGATTTGAATCCTACAACCTACCACATGGGAAGCGGATGCTCAACTCATTCGGCCACCCCAAATGATAAAAGGAAGGTTTGTTTTATTTAACGACGCTTCTAGAAAGCATTGATTTTTATCATCGGCTATTGGATGTCAAACATATAGTCATTCTGACATATTTCTTTGTAGGAAACCCACTGACGCCACATAGGCTACTCTTTCCGATAAGCAGCAAGAGGTCTTTTATATGCACTTTCCCACAGACAGGACAGCACCTACCACAGCATTTGCTGAACCAGTTGTGGACCACTGGTTGGAACGGAAAATAGCCCAAACTGCAAACGGGTCCACTGAGCAGGATCGATCAGATGACCCACACCTTCACAGGTGGACACTCTACTGCCTGAGCTACGTCCCACTCCCACCCCAAATGATAAGTCAAATTATATGTTATATCTTCAAATTATATTTTAAGCAGTTATCCTAGTTGGTAAAATATCTGTAACAAAACACACACCAAGTTTCCAACTACAAATGCAACATGGTAATACCTATAGGGCAATGTTGAGTGGAGTTTTACATCTTAACAATATTTGAGGTCAAATCAGGACGGGCACCAGCCATCCTGTAACACTTTCTACTTTTGGTGGCTTTATAGTGCGCTGTTGGCACCATGCTGACACTCGGGTATAATATCCTGACACTGAGCCAATCAGGTTAGGTTTCAGGTGTTTGGGCTGAGGACCCCCCCCCCCCCGTCCCCCCGGGTTACCCATAGGTAACACTAACGGTATAGTGCTGGCCGCAACCAACCCTTAATGGGACGCCCACTGAAGAGAGGCGACCAGTGCCCCGGAGTTGACAAAATATGTATTCAGATGAATAAAAATATTTACCCCCAAAAATATATAGGATCAATTTGTTTGTTTGTTTGTTTAACGACCCCCAGCACAAAAAGTGGACATCGCCTATTGGGGGGGTCATACAGTGGTTAAACATATCTGAATTTTAAAAATTAACATATTTCAAACAAGTAAAATAGAGCACAGAAATGTATGCCAAAGAGCATACAACTGTAGTAAAATGAGAAGCGGTATATGATAAATAAAATCTAAACGTAGGCAAGTGCTTTAGTTGAACAAATGTCATGGTTATATCGGATTATGCAATTTTTACAACCAAAAAATAAATGAGAGCTATTAAACAAGAGATCTGAATGAACTATGCTAATTAGGCTACTTAGGCAAATTATACTAACTTATAGTAGTTTATTTACAAGCGGGTAAACTACAGTTAAAGCTATATATATTCGTGCTAGCAGGGTGAGAAAAGCACTAGATACCAAAACTAGAGTAAGCAACCTCCTTATTGCAAACAATTAACGACTAAAGCGACGAGCTAATCAAGAATTAATAGCGACTGATACTAATATCTACCCATACTAATATCTACTGATACTAATATCTACTCATACTAATATCTACTCATTAATATCATGCTGGGGAATTTGAAACGAAGAAAGCAACTTGTGATGCGTGGGTTGGAGGGATGGAGGAACAGAGGGAAGGAGGGAGGGAAGGAAGGAGGGAAGGAGGGAGGGAGAGCGGGAGTGAGAAGGGGGTATGGAGGGTGCGAGGGAGGGAGAAGGAAGTAAGAAGGAGGGAGGGAGGGAAGGAGAGAGGGGGTAAGAGGGTGCGAGGGAGGGAGAAGGATGTGTGGGAGGTATGGAGGAAGTAAGGAGGGAGGGAGGGAAGGAGGGAGGGAAGGAGGGGAGGGGGCAGGGAGGGGGAGAAGTAGAGGGAGGAGGAAGTAGAGGGAGGGGGGAAGTAAGGGAGGGGAGGGGAAGTAGGGAGCGGGAAGTAGGGAGGGAGGTAGAGGAGGGGAGTAGGGAGGGGGGAAGTAGAGGGAGGGGAGAAGTAGAGGGAGGGGAGAAGTAGAGGGAGGAGGAAGTAGAGGAGGGAGGAAGTAGAGGGAGGGGGGAAGTAGAGGGGGGAGGGAGTAGAGGGAGGGGGGGGGAAGAGGGAGGGCGGGGGGCATAGAGAGAGGGGAGGGGGAAGTAGAGGCAGGGAGGGGTAAGGCAGGGAGGGGAAGTAGAGGGGAGGTGATGTAAGGGGGAAGTAGAGGGGGGAATAGAGGGGGAAGTAGAGGGAGGGAGAAGTAGAGGGAGGGGGAAGTAGAGGGGGGAGAAGTAGAGGGAGGGGGAAGTAGAGGGAGGGGGTAAGTAGAGGGAGGGGAAGTAGGGGAGGGGAGAAGTGGGGAGAGGAAGTAGAGGGTAAGTAGAGGGAGGGGAGAAGTAGAGGGAGGGGAGAAGTAGAGGGGGGAGAAGTAGAGGGAGGGAGGAAGTAGAGGGAGGGAGGAAGTAGAGGAGGAGGGGGGAAGTAGAGGGAGGGATGGGGGAAGTAGAGGGTGGGAGGGGGAAGTAGAGAGGGATGGGGGGGGGGGAAAGTAGAGGGAGGGAGGGAAGGTGGGTGAGGGAGGGAGGGAGGGGGGAAGTGGAGGGAGGGAAGAAAGTAGAGGGAGGGATGAAGTGGGGAAAGGGAGGGTGAAGTAGAGGGAGGGAAGGAAGTAGAGGGAGGGAGGGAAGGAAGTAGAGGGAGGGAGGAAGTAGAGGGAGGGAGGGGAGGAAGTAGAGGGAGGGAGGAAGTAGAGGGAGGGAGGAAGTAGAGGGAGGGAGGAAGTAGGGGAAGGCAGGGGGGGGGGGAGTAGAGGGAGTGAAGGAAGTAGAGGGAGGGGTGTTACAATGGAGTGTGTACACACTATGTCCCCTGGGGAAATTCAATTATCAAGTACATTCCAGGCCATGCACTCAGTCACATATTAAATTGAGTACTTAATCGGGTTAACCATGAAATGTATATATATATCATATAATTTCACAGAAGATGCAGCTAAGGATGGATTACATCTACCTCAGGGATGAGAGTCGACCCCAACAACAACAATAATCGGTAATTTGTCTTACGGTAAATTTGACAGTGATTCTCATAGGACGGGAAATTACCTCAATATGACTATAAGAAATAATTCGGAAATCCTCTGAAAATCGGAAATTTCTCATCCCTGGACCTACAGTGAAGATTTTTCTTTTTTCTCTCTCCTTTTTCCCACCCTTTTTTTGGGGGGGGGGGGGAAGGTGGGTGGGGAAAATTTAGAAATGGGTCAAGCCTACACAGTATTTGGTTTTCCCACCCTCTTTTTCGGGGTCAGGCAGGCAGGGGGGGGCGGATTAGGAAATGGGTCAAGCCTACGCACTAAGAAGAGGATACAAACTATGAGACCCACAATTACAAAACTAAAAGGTTAAAAAGAAAGAAGGGAGTGGGAGAGGAAGCATATTATTGGGCGGAAGTACTACCTTTGACCGTGTCCTTCTTACTTTTGTCCCGTTTAATAGAACCCCTACTGAATATACTTCGTTTGGCGGTCCTTAGTTTCTCTGAAATGTTCACACAAAGAGATTCATGTGAAGACAACGTGGAAACTTGTATTGAAAATCGGAAATTTCTCATTCAGCGGAGAATTTTCTTTCTCCCACCACCCTTCATGGGGAAGGGAGGAGGAACGGGGGTTGGGGTGGGGGAGGTAAAATTAGGAAATGGGTCCAGCCGAGGCACTAAGAAGAGAATACAAACAGGGAGACCCACAATTACAAACTAGTAAAAGGTTAACGAGAAAGAAGGGAGCGGGAGAGGAAGCATATTATTGGGCGGAAGTAATACCTTTGACCGTGTCCTTCTTACTTTTGTCCCGTTTAATAGAACCCCTACTGAATATACTTCGTTTGGCAGTCCTTAGTTTCTCTGAAATGTTCACACAAAGAGATTCACGTGAAGACAACAATGTGGAAACTCATGCACAACAAGCGAACAGATGAGCTGAGCACCACCTTGTCAGAAACCACATGGTGGTGTGTGTGGTGGTGGTGGTGGTGTGGTAACCATGTGGAAGTGGTGGTGGTGGTGGTGGTGGTGGTGTAGTGGTGGTTGTAGTAGTAACTGTGTGAGTGATGGTGGTGGTAACCATGTGTGTGATGGTGGTGGTGGTGGTGGTGGTGGTGGTGGTGGTGGTGGTGGTGGTTTGTTGTTGGTGGTTGGTTGCTGGAGTTTTACGTCCTGGCAAGATCTAAGGTCATATCAGGACAGGTACTGACTTGTGATAGTGTGCACCCATGGCAACGTTATAGTGCTGCTCCACTGGGAGACCAGGCCACCAGCACCATGACCTGATTGATATCCCACTCAGTCACATTACTATGACACTGAGCCAACCGGTCTTTGCCCTATCACAATAATGCCGAGCGCCTGGCTAGGAAGCGACAAGGATACATGTAATTGTTGTTAGTGGTGTTGGTGTTGTGATGTTATTGGTGATAGTAACATCGGTGGTGGTTGTAGCAGTGAAGTGGTTGTTGATGTTGCGGATGAGTTTGTGGAGTGTGTGGTGTTGCTGGGTGTTGTTGGTAACAGTGGTGGTTGTTATGGTGTTGCTGTTGTTGCTGATGTTACTGTTGTGGTGGTGTTGGTGTGTATGGAGGAGCGTGATGGGGTTAGGGATAGCATTAGTGATGTTGTTTGTGTTGGAGATGTTGTCAGGGATAGTTTTAGTGATGTTGTTTGTGTTGGTGATGTTGTCAGGGATAGTGTTAGTGATGTTGTTTGTGCTACTGATGTTGTTAGGGATAGCGTTAGTGATGTTTGTGTTGGTGATGTCATGGATAGCATTACTGATGTTGTTTGTGTTGGTGATGTTGTCAGGGATAGCGTTAGTGATGTTGTTTGTGTTGGTGATGTTGTCAGGGATAGCATTAGTGATGTTGTTTGTGTTGGTAAGGGTATGTTGTCAGGGATAGCATTAGTGATGTTGTTTATGCTGATGTTGCCAGGGATAGTATTAGTGATGTTGATGTTGCCAGGGATAGCATTAGTGATGTTTATGTTGATGTTGCCACTGATAGCATTAGTGATGTCGTTTGTGTTGGTGATGTTATGATGGCACTGGTGAATATGGAGGTGTGTTGGTGTTGAAGATTGCTTGATTTGATTGTTTAGGCCTTTGCATGGCGAACGCGTAAAATCACTTTTTTTACGTTGAGATGTGTCAAACTTTTCGATGTGGGGTGCAAAGTTGGACGTATACATACCATATATATAGTGCATGTCCAATGTTTGGATAACGTCCCTCCCCGCGAAAAACGCTCACGGTACATTCGCAGAAGGCCGGTGAACGTTATATATGTTATTCGATCGCCAGAACGTCTCATACGTTAAAAACGTCAAGACACGGTGGAGAAACACTAAACGTATGTTAGACGTATGTTACCCATACGTTGTCAGTATGCGGACTGCACGTTCCACTGCCTTTAACGTAGGTCAACATAGTGCAACGTAGTGAACAACATATGTCTAACATACATCGACGTACACTTAATGCATACATAACATACGGTTGACGTAACACCCATACATTGTCGTATGTCGAAAGTTTTTGAATGCACAAAAGTGGAAAAAAGAATTTAAAACAAAAGAAGCATTAGTTAATTAATAAACAGTGTGAAATGACAGAATTTTGTGAGGCCTGTGTAGATCAAATACAGGCTTGAATGAAGCAAATGTAAACTGTACTGAACAAAAGAATAGTTTGTTAAAATTGCATAGTCCAATAAATGCATCAAATTTTCAAAAGCAAAACACTTATCTAGGTTTGATCCGCTATATCCAAACTAGCTACATATTTATTGCCGCATAGAAGGGTGCACAAAGTCAATTTAATAGAACCTGCTACTGTCGGAAGCCTATGGGGTTAGAGTTTTGAAAAGCACGTAAAGATTTTGCATGTTTACACTTCAAATATCTCCTACGTTAGTCATTTCAAGTCAAAGCAGTTACTTCAAACAAAAGTAGGGTAGATTATAATGATCAACCTGATATATTTATCTCATAAAATGATAGAAACTCAAAACTATCGGACTATGCAACTCTAATCAAAAAGAAATCACTCGCAAAGAATAGGGAATCAAAATATATTTTAAATGTATAATTGCCTACCGCTCTCTGAAGACTCTTCGCTGTCTTCCTCAGACCCTTTGGACTTGTCAGAGTCTGGAGCCACTTTCCTCCCGAAGCCGCCAGGTCTCCATCCTGAGGATAAAACAAGAAATTAAAGGTACATCACTAGGTTACCAGTGCCGATGCTAACTAGGTCATTCAGATGAAAAGTACAAAAATAAAGCTTGTTTTATTCAATGACGCCTCTAGAGCATATTGATTTTTATCATTGGCTATTGGATGTCAAACATATGGCCATTCTGACATATTTTTTCGGAGGAGACCTGCTGGCATCACATAGGCTACTCTTTCCGATAAGCAGCAAGGGGTCTTTTATATTCACTTTCCCACAGACAGGACAGAACAACCTTTGATGAACCAGTTGTGGACCGCTGGTTGCAACGGAAAATAGCCCAAACTGCAAATGTATCCACTGAGCAGGATCAATAGGATGACCCACACCGTCATAGATGGACAATCTGCTGCCTGAGCTACGTCCCACTCCCACTAAACAGTATAAACCCACTAGAACTGGTGCCCTCAGTGGTAGGGTGGTTGTTGGAGTTTTACATCCTGGCAACATCTAAGATCATATCAGGACGGGTACCAACTTGTGACAGTGCGCACGCAAGGCGACTTTATAATGCTGCCCCACTGGGAGACCAGGCCATCAGCACCATGACTTAAAAGCCCACTCAGTCACATTATCCTGACACTGAGCTAAACAGTCCTTGCCTTATTCTATTAATGCCGAGCACCTGGCTAGATAGCGACAAGTATCAATTATTAAGTCATTGGTTTGACTCGACCTGGGTTCGAACCTGTGTCGTTCAGTGGTAAAGCACCAATGTCCTATAACTGGGACAACTGCATTACTTTTCAGAATTGCTAAATATATATATTTTTTAACGAACATTTTCTTTGACATTTTCAAAGAATTGCATGCAGTTAGACAAACAACAAATACAGCTCAATCGCTTTTTTAAAACAAACATACAATTTTTATTCTTTGATATTTTCGAAGAATTTTATGAAAGGGGTGAATTGTTTCAAAACGACAACTATTAAAGGGTCTGCTTCAGAATTTAAATGTAATATATGCCAACAAATAAAAACATAAGGAATATTTCTCATCTCTGAGATATAATAAGTGGTTAATATCCTGCTACTGGCACTACCAGACAGGCCTCTGGCTATGCTAGAGGGTGCAAATCACACTGCAGTAGGTGCAACTCACTCACTCACTCACTCACTCACTCACTCACTCACTCACTCACTCACTCACTCACTCACTCACTCACTCACTCACTCACTCACTCACTCACTCACTACTTCACTCACTCACTCACTCACTCACTTCACTCACTCACTCACTCACTCACTCACTCACTCACACACACACACACACACACACACACACACACACACACACACACACACACACACACACACACATTGATTGGTTGTTGGAGTTTTACGTGCTGGCAATATTTAGGGTAATATCAGGACGGGTAACTACTTGTGACAGTGCACACTCATGGCGACTTTATAGTGCTGCCCCATAGTGATCTCAGGGGGAAAAAACCACCAAAAAAAGAAGAAATCAACGGCGAGGTGGATGAAAATAGTCACAACAAACATGTTGGCTGCAGGCTAACATGGGTAATTTGCACACGAGACTGTTCTATTTTTAGTTTTCTTCGTAGATCGCCTGACGCTACCCCCGCACTTCGCTCCTGGCTCCTCTCCACACCGGTTCGATCACTACTAGCTCCACTCCTAAGACCACATGGTTAGTCACTGTCTAGACACGGTACTTATGCCGCCCATACAGAAGCGCTGGGGTAGGCCACCGCTCTCTCAAGTTCTGCCCCGCACTCAACCAGCCAGAGCAGCGAGGTCTTCGTGTGAGGCCGCTATGGACCCAGGGTCTCCACAGTCGTTTGTTTCGACCCCGTTGAGGCCGGGTCAGTCTGCTCACTCGTCCTCGGCGTCCTCTGATCTGGAGTCGGATCAGGATATTATCAGGCGTATAAGTAAGAAGAGGCAGACCTATATAGACGTTACGGAACGTATAGCGGCGTTAGGAAGAGTAGCGGCATGGCCGCTCAGAGGGCTTCATGAGCAGTCTCCAGTAGCGTGCCGGCCTGCTGTGCAAGATACGCCGGTGCGGCCGCGCCTGCTGCCTGTCCTGACTCCTCCCCCATCAGTCATGTCACCAGTAGCACTCCGCTCGCCGTCAGTAGTGCTTACCCCCTGGGCCTGCTCTACCACCACCGGTTACACCACGTGCGCGCTTGCCTCCCCGACCGCTCGCCATGTGCCCGCTGCCTACTCCACCCCCGCCGAGACCTGTGAGGGCTCTACCGCCAGCGGCAGCTGCCTTTGTGGAGGCTATTCCAGCTCTGCAGCGCCCAAAAGGTACTACATTCTATCCCCATAATTTCATTTCGCGTGGGGATGCGTGTAGGAAGATAGGGTCGGGGGAGGCCACCTGGCCTGAGCATAACTCTGGGTGGTAATATATATCTTGATATTGCACCTCCTTTTGGGTGCAGAACGTCGGCTTTGGCGTGTGCACGAACAACCAGGGCAGTAGTCTGGCTCTTGAGGCAGGAAGGTTTTTTCGCGTTGTGTTATCTAGACGATTTCGTGGGTGTTGAGGACAGTTATGATAAGGCAGTAAGAGCTTATGGAAGGTTTCTTGAATTAACAACTATCTTAGATCTTGATTTGGCTCTCGAGAAGTGCTCCCCTCCAGTGACCTCATTAGTCTGGTTTGGGTTTAGAATAGATGCTCCATCACTGACGGTGTCATTACCGCCAGAAAAGTTAGAGGAGATTCTTTGTGAGTGCAGAGCATGGAAGCTGAAAGTTAAAGCGTCAAGGAAGCAGTTACAGAGTCTGGCTGGGAAGCTTCAGCACTTGGCCAAATGCATCAAGCCTTCTATTCGATTTACGAACCGGGTGCTGGAGGCGTTCAGGAAAATCCCCTTCACAGGGCAACATACATTCCCCCGTGAGATACTAGATGATCTCGAGTGGTTCGAGAAGTTTGCAGCCACATTTAATGGTCTGCAACTTCTTCCGTCAGTACATAGAGAACCATTTCTTATTGAATGTGATGCCACGCTTACAGCGGGTGGGACCTTCTCGTCGTCACATTATTATGCGGTTGAATTTCCGCCTCCTGTCCGTGATCGTAATTTCCCTGTTGCACAACTTGAAGCTCTGAACTTAGTACACGCAGTGGCAGCATTGCTTCCTCATAATCCACAGAACTTTTGTATTACTGTCAATACTGATAATGCAGCCTCGCAATCTGTGCTAGATTCTGGTAAGGGTAAGGATAGGTTCCTCTGTGCATGTGCACGCCAGCTGTGGCTGTTCTCAGCTGCACGTAACTTTGAACTTGTCATTAACCATAAGCCGGGAGTGTCCTTGGTGTTAGCTGATGCGCTGAATCGGTCTTTGTCCTCAAAGGCTCTTAAAAGTAAAGCGATGGCATTGTGTCAAGAGCGTAATCTGGTAGAAGTCTTCCCCTCCCTCACGTTAGATATTCTTGATTTCGATGTCTGATTTGTGATCATGTTATGTGACGGAAGATATTCTTATTTTTTGCCTCTATCTTCCAGAGTACACAGTGAGCCATCACGCTGAGCTGATCCGCCTCTTCACCTCTGGTCTCGCTACCCGCACATGGCAGAATAAAGTGGCACATCTGTCAAGATATTTCACCTTCTGTAATACTAACAATGTTTCTCCTCTTAAACCTACTCTTTATGATTTACTATCCTTCTTACTATATCTGTCTAAATCTTTGAAGTCCCCAGGGGCGGTCTTTAACTATTTTTCCTCGGTAAAGATTTGGGTAACGGGTGCTCCGGGCTCTCACCCCCAATTTCAGGCGAACGAACTGGTCGTTATGAAACAAGCGGTTCTTAAGTCCTCCAGTCATATAGTGAATAGGGCTCCCCCTATGACACTGACTGATTTCAGACGTGTGATTCTCCATTTATCGTTGAGTACTCCCTCGCCAGATGTAATCATAGTAGCTCTCCTGTTCTCTTTTCTAACCCTTCTACGTCAGAGTAATTTGGTCTCTAACTCTGGTCGCGTGTTAGGCCCTCATGTCCTTAAGGCAAAAGATGTCTTGCTGTTAGATGATAAGCTGATCCTTACTATCTACTCTTCCAAAACTCGCTCTGCCTCCTCTCCCCTGACCTTTCACCTCCCCTGTCTCCCTAACTCATACTGCTGCCCTGTACGAGCCTGGAGAAGATACCTACTCAAGACTCGGCTATCGCCCGAGGCGCCTGCATTGCTCCTCCCGTCAGGCGCTCCTCTGACCAATAGAGGGCTCCTGAGTGCCTTCAGATCTGCAGCTGCCCTTGTCCTGGGTTCCGATAAACGTTATACGCTACACAGTCTTCGTAGGGGAGCCGCTCAGGCATGTGAACTGTCAGGTTTGCCTATCGCTGGCATCATGGAGGTTGGCACCTGGAAGAGCTCTGCTGTTAAAAAGTACTTGACTATACCTGTGGTTCGTGACGCCCCAGCAGCGCTCATATCTTTATTGGTTTGAGCGCTGTCCTGATGCCATTCCAACATCTCTGCTGCTCTCTACACGAGCTGCTCACAAATCTGCTAACTGATCTGAACTGCTCAGGGCGTCTGGGTCTCAGAACCTGGCCCCCAACTTGCTGCCGCTGATACGTCAGCCTAGATTAATTTAATAAATTTCTATTAAATAAATATCCATTAAACGTTCTTATTGCTTATCGTCCTTCATTGTATGCCTGTGCGAGTGTGTGAATTAAACATGTTGGCTGCAGGCTAACATGGGTAATTTGCACACGAGACTGTTCTATTTTTAGTTTTCTTCGTAGATCGCCTGACGCTACCCCCGCACTTCGCTCCTGGCTCCTCTCCACACCGGTTCGATCACCCACCCACCCACTTATCAAGTGGTTTGAGCGCTGTCCTGATGCCATTCCAACATCTCTGCTGCTCTCTACACGAGCTGCTCACAAATCTGCTAACTGATCTGAACTGCTCAGGGCGTCTGGGTCTCAGTGCCTGGCCCTCAACTTGCTGCCGCTGATACGTCAGCCTAGATTAATTTTATAAATTTCTATTAAATAAATAACCATTAAACGTTCTTATTGCTTATCGTCCTTCATTGTATGCCTGTGCGAGTGTGTGAATTACTGACAGAATGTTCTCCAAGCAGTCTGTAATGACCGGCATAGACATATTGCCAAGACTATGCTCGGAGAGTAGTATAAGAAACTGCACTTCTGGTAATTTTCTGTGATTCCTTTATAGTGCTAAGCCAATGAGGGAATTTCCGCATTTTCACAGAAATCTACCCCTTGTATAGGGTGGGGGGGTGGCTTTTAATTGGTCAGTGGTGGCCACTGGCGAACCAATTGATTGATTGGTGGTGGCTTAGCGCTGTGTCGGCAGCAAAGGCCATATTCATGGCGAGAAGCGTTAAATTTGTATTCTGTCATATAATTATGAATTCAACCATCGCTTTTACGAAGGACGTAAAAGGACACAATCAATTATGAGTCAAATGACACCTATGATAAAAGTAAAAGCTTGCAACCATGAAAATCTTGTTTGCTGTTGTTTTACGTACTAGCAAAATCTAAGGTCATATCAGGATGGACCATGAAAAGAGTTGATCGCTCCTTTCTTCGGGTGTTCAAACACGCCAGGTCCCAGCTCCAGGGTACACTCAATGTGATTGATCAACATGCCCCACAAGATTGCCTAACGGTAGGGTGTCCGCCTCCCATATGAGAGGTCGTGGGTTCGATCCCTAAAGAAGTCAAAATCAAGACTAAAATTCAGTTTTCATATATATATTTTTTTAAGACACTTATTGCTACTTCGGCGGATGCTACTTCCGGTTGTTAGTAACCATGGCAACTTGGTGGGGCAAGAAGAGGCCAGACAAACAGTGCAGTACATGTAGGTGTACAGGCAAAATAAATAAACAAGAAAATACAACACACTGGAGGCAGGGACACACACCTCAGGCAAAAAAAAACAAAGAAAAAAAAGCTTGTTTCTCAGGCATCGCGCGTCAATATTTTAGTCCCATTTAAACCCTTTTTATAATAGTAATTTTGAACGAAGAGTTAAATAAAAACAATCCTGCTGCACTAAATTTCAAAAGCCGCAATGTCAGATTTGTTGTTTGTCATAGCGCTTGGGTTTTACATCCTAGCAACAAATAAGCAAAGCTTTGCAGTCAATTACATGACAAATCTGACAAAATATTTTTTTAAACTTTAAAATACCACCACATGAAATTTCATTAACTAAATAAAGAATTATAACTTTTATAAATCGCTCACCCCAAATTCTATCAAAACGTGCCTGGGAAACAAGTTTTTGGTGGATTTATTTTTTATCTGCCTTAAAATCCAACTTTATTTAGTTCCTTACCGTTGTCTTCTGAATAATGGAAGTAATGAATGGTTAGTAAAAAATCTTAGACAGTTATCGAACATAGATCTTAACCTTCTAACCAAAGTATCACATACGATACAAACATTTCCTGATCAAAATAAGGCTAGCAAACCCCCACTAAGCTGCACTGCTAAGGGGCATGTGATATGTCATGGCCCACCAGCGGGACGCCCAATGAAAGGTAATCATGCCAAAAGTAGCCAGATAACACACCACACAGCTATGTACAAGCTTATGATATGTAAATAGGAGTAGGCTAGTCTAGGAATAAGATTAGAAAAAATAAAATACATATATGCCAAGAAAATTTTAAAAAACTAACATAGACTACTAACCATACCAACCAACTATCTATCTGCTACTGAAATGCAGGCAATCAAATACCTTATCAGCAGCTACTGTGTGTTAAGATAACACCAACACTACAACTGGCCAGCATTGAAAACAAGCCTGGGTACCCGGGCTTATATGCTATGGACAGTATAAATACAGCCTCAATAAAAATTTAAAAAAATTTAAACCATAACCAAACCAGCTGTTGTTAATTTACCCTTTTATAACCCATCTGTGATGTAGTTGTAGTACTATGGTATTATGGTTATAAAAGGCTAAGTTAGTAACAGCTAGTTTGGCTATGGTTATCAGGAAATGTTTGTATCGTATGTGATATATAGGTTACTGAGGGTTTGTTTGTTTGTTTGTTTGTTGTTTTACATCCTAGCAATATCTAAGGTCATATCAGGACGGGGACCGACTTGTGACAGTGCGCACTACTGGTGACTTTATAGTGCTGCCCCACTGGGAGACCAGGCCACCAGCACCATGACCTGATATCCCACTCAGTCAGATTATCCTGACACTGAGCTAGCCAGTCCCTGCCCTATCCTAATAATGCCGAGCGCCTGGCTAGGAAGTGACAGGTATCAATTTTTAAGTCATTGATTTGACTCGACCAGGGTTCAAATTCACGATCCCACGGTCTACCAACACGCGAGACGGACGCTGTAACTCATTCGGCCATCCCGTCTGGTCTTTTTTACTAGAGGGTTAAAGCTGCATAGGCCGATGAAAGCATCAACATTTTCAAAACCAAAACACTGACCTAGATCTGATCTTTCACATTCAAATTAGATACGGGTGCAGTTATTGACCATTTGTTGCTGCATGTAAGGGGTTACTGGGGTAATTTAATAGAACCTGTTGCCACAGAAGCCTATGGTGTCAGTTTTGGCGTGCTTGCCGAAATTATTTTGGCATGTTTTCACTTCAAATATCTCAAAAGTTAGCCATCTAAAATAAGCTACTTCAAACTAAAGTAAGATAGATTATAATGATCAACCTAATATATTTATTTAAGAAAATTACAAAAAAATAAAAACCATCAGACTATGCAATTTTAATACAAATGATCTAAGTTTCACATTTAGGTTGGGGTTTTCTCTCTTCAGACGGCCCAGTGATTACACTCATAAATTGTCCATGTTAGTTTGTTGTTGGGGTTTTACATTCTAGTAAAATCTAAGGTCATATCAGGACGGGTTCCGAATTGTGACAGTGTGCACTCATGGCGACTTCATAGTGATGCCAGACTGGGAAATCAGGCTGCCAGTGCCATAACGTGATATCCCACTCAGTCATATTATCCTGACACTGAGTTAACCAGTCCTTTCCCTATCCTATTACTGCTGAGCGCTAGACTAGGAAGCGACAAGTATACATTTTATAAGTCATTGCTTTGACTCGACCGGTAACCGAACTCCTGATCTGCCGCACGTGAGGCCCGCGCTTTACCGATTCGGCCACCGCGCCCGAGTATTAGCGTAACATTCACAGCACGGCGGCCGATAACTTATGCGCCACGCCACCTTACGGATGGTCGACGAACTAAGGCTACCCACGCGCCATCTGCCGGATACCAAGGACAACTCACCGAAAGTGCGAGGTGTGGGGCCCCGAGCCAACCAGGAACAATTTCCCCACCCACCCATAACAAAACAAGACTACAACAAGTTGAGTGCCAATCTGCCTACTACGGCACTGACCGTAAGCTACAAAATATCTCGGTCTGGCCGGGGGTGGGGGTGGGGGTGGGGGGGAGCGGGCTCGAAAACACAAGACTCCAGAAAAGAAATTAGAAATTAAGTTTTACCCATTGATATATGGATCGTTCTCATAAACTGCGTATCATATACAGTAAAACCTCTCTAAATCGACCGACCATGGGATCGACTTTAAGGGGTCCATTTAAGGAGGTGGTCAGTTTAGAGAGGTAGAATATCCTTGGTCGTAATGCTTGCATTACGGTTAATTCGTGGCGGGAGAAGAGGCCCTCCCCACTGCCGCTAACACCCCACCGCTGCTGACACCTGATCACTGCTACTCGCCTCTGGCCTCGTCCGCCTAACACCTCACCATTGCTCGCCTCCCCACGTCCTGGGGCTTTCTCGCCTCCCCTCTCTCTACCCCTTATAACCCTGGCCATGGCCACATCGAGCCTTTCCGCCTCCAGCCACCTCCTGCTCCACGTCTCTTCTTTCCACCCACCCACCCTTGCTCTTTCTCTTTTCCCCCCTCTCCTTCCTTCTCCTTACTCTTTCTCCTCTAAGGTGGAGGGCTCTTCTGGGCTCTTTCTTACTTAACTTCTCATCTCGGACACTCACGATCTCACATCACCTCGATTATATACCCTGATTGTATCCTCGTGTGACTCATGCCCTGATCTTTGTCCTCCCTGTTTTATTCCCTATTCTTCTCTCGATTCCTGTAAACATTTTGTTCTTCCTGTAATAAAGTGTTTTTTCTTCCACCCCTGCCTCCTCTTCTTCCATTGCGTATCACAATGGTATTGTTGGGACCCAAATAAAGCGATCGATAAAGGGCAGTGGTCGATCTGTGGAGGGGTCGGTATAGAGAGGTTTTACTGTATTTGGTTTTCACATTGCATTGTTAATCATTTTGCATGTATTTTGGTGGGTAGTTAGTCAAATAGTTATTGTTGACCTGGTGTATTAATTATGTCAACAACACTGCATGTATTTAATCTATCCCACAAAATGTATCCAAATTATGATATGATTTTGTGCTAAAGTGAAAATTTGCATTTTGACACAATGCATCTACTAAATGTTTTTTTCAACTTTTTCTTGCAAGATACAATCATTTTTGCTTATCTGTAATCAATCAAATCTTGTTTGAATTTGTTGTGTGCGCTAAAATGATGCTATGGATAGATGTTACATGGTTAACTTTAATGGCTTCCTCAATGTGTAGAAGATCAAAATGAAAAATTGAAAATAAAAAAAGTCTACTCTGACATATGCAGAACATATAAACCTTCATATAAAAACGGACTCTGCTATTATTTGGAATGTTTTCTGCCATTATTTAGAATGTTTCCTCTTTTGGCTTACATGTCACAAAAGTGATACACAGTTTCTGAGAACGACCCATATACTTTCTGTCTTTGCATTGTGAATTATGACTTTGTATTCTAATTTTTTATATTTATTTTAAAAAATTATAAAACTTCACCTCTTTTTTAAAGTCACTATTATTAATTTATTTTGGCTACCTCTTTTTTCCTTTTTCTTCTCCGGTTGCTTCTTTGCAGGTTCTTGCTCTTCGCTCTCAGAGTCTGATGTCGGCTTACGGCTGAAGGATGGCTGCAACCAAAATAACTAGCCGTATACATGTCTGAAGAATGCCATGAGCGGGTAATTAGGGTTTGACATCCCAGCAGCACTTGAGGCAGGGTAGGACAACAAGGGCTGCCAGGTTGGCCGGGGCACCTAGTTTACTCGGTCGGGCAGGTGAAGTTCTCAGTGACCTGCCAGAACGGGCAAGTCATTATTTTTCTGACCTGCAGTAGCAGATTTCAGTTTTAATTGTCGATTTCCGTTCTAGGCGTATGACCAAATTCACATGAAATGTTATTATATTTTTATACAAAAAGTATTTATTAAAATGAACAATAGACCCCGCCAGTTAAGCTAGTGACATCTATCGGCAGAATCTAGAACTACTCTAGTCGGGTACATTCCCCGACTGCCTATGATTTTCCATGCTATAGCTCTGTAAAGAATGTTTGGAAAAATAATTAAATGATTTATTATATTCAGATATTCATATCACGACAGGATTCAAGCTCTTATCCTTGTAATATCTATTTTAAAAAAGACAACTATATTGTATTTTTCTTCAGGAATTTCACCACCGCTCTCTTTCATGCATTACACCCCTCCAGTTAAGCTAGTGACATCTGTCGGCAGAATCTGGAACCACTCTATTCGGGTACTTTCCAGCTTAACTGGTGGGGTCTATTCTATCCTCAATAATACCACGCCTCTCTCTGTCTCTCGCTCTCTTTCTCTCTCTATATATATATAATATACTAGAGTTCACATGCATATAATAACAAAAAGGTGAGTGCAAGATATCCTTAAAATAATATACACAAAATTATGCCAGTGTTACTAACGCCACATTAAAGTGGTCTAAACAGAAAGTGGGAAACTAAACAAGAAACTAATACACAAACACAATAGTTCATTGTTGTCAACTGCCTCGGTCACAAATTAAACCAAATACTAAATCTACAAATAGCAGACGACTTTGATGTAGCTTTGTGAATACTTTACCCGCCATTTTCGCATCGGTCGCTGGTTAGTGAAAAGCACACATGGTTAATGTAGAGAGAAGACAATTTGCAGACGATTAAAAAAAAAGAAGGAATAGAAGTGAACTTTAACGCAAGAAAAATCAATTCTGACATATGCACACCATGTAAACCTTAATAGGTGCATTCTGCCATTATTTGGAATGTTTTCTGCTATTATTTTGACTGTTTTCACTTTTGGTTTCCATGTCACACATGGGGTGCACAGTTTCTGAGAACGACCTATTTCTAGATTTGAAAAAAACACCACGTGACCGGATCTTTAAAGCTGCATGGTTCGATGCAAACATCAAATTTTCAAAACCAAAACAATTATCTAGATTTGATTCTACATATCTAACTCAGATACTGGTGCACTTGTTATAACATTTGTCGCCACATAGAGGGGAATACCCAGGCAATTTAAAAATAGAACCTGTTACTGCAGGAGCATATGCTATCAGAATATTTGTAAAGGCTTCCCAAAATTAATTGTCCACGTTTGTATTTCAAATGTCTCAAAAGTTAGCGATTTAAAATAAAAGTTACTTCAAACTAAAAGTAAGGAAGATTATTTATAACAATCAACTCCAGACGGGAAGGCCAAATGAATTGAGCGTCCGTCTCCCGTTTTGGTAGGTCATGGAATTCGAACCCACCATGGGTTTGAACCCTGGTCGAGTCAAACCAATAACTTACAAATTTATACTGGTCGCTTCCTAGCCAGGCACTCGGCATTATTAGGATAGGACAAGGAGCAGTGGAATGAGGAAGACCAATCGTCCACGATTGAAATTTCCTTTTCTTTGCTTAATGAACTAATGCACCAAAAAAAAACTAATATATTTATCTCAGAAAATGACACAAACTCAAAAACCATCGGACCATGCAATTTTAACTTCCGGTGTTCACAGCCGGTCAGTGATTTCCGGTGTACCTTTTCCGCCTTCTTTTCTGCCTGCCCCGAGCCATCCTCGGAGTCTGTGTCCTCGTCAGCTGAGGCCGGCTTCACCTTCGAGCCGAACCTGGGCCGTGGTAGCGGCACCTACAGCAACATGTAAATAAATAATGTAGAACACTCAACAAAACGCCTTCACTAGTGGGAGTCACTCTATGGAGATGTGTGACAAAGCCGAGTAGGACATATGTACAAGCCGGCAAAATTGTTTAAATGCTTGGTTGTTGGAGTTTTACATCCTGGCAACATCTAAGGTCATATGAGAACAGGTACTGACTTATGACAGCGCACACTCATGGCGAGTTTATAGTGCTGCCCTACTGTGACTAGTGGGAGACCAGGCCACCAGCACCATGACCGGATATCCCACACAGTCACATTATCCTGATACTGATTCAACCACTCCTATCTAAATAATGCCGAGCGCCTGACTAGGAAGTGAAATTTTTAAGTCATTGCTTTGGAGTCGAATCCCACGATCTACTAAAACAGGAGATGGAAGCTCAACTCATTTGGCCATCCCGTCTCATCCAAATACCGATGTGGTTCTCCATTCTCTGGTTGGATCAACCAACCCTTTATTTAAAACAAAATTCAGTGTCTGCAGGCGTCTCACTGCTGTGTGGGGCAGGCTTATAAACCGCTACACAGCACCCACTAGCCGTACTTGCATGCACACACAAGTTTTATTGTACGCTCCGTACCACAGTTAACAAGACAAGACAATTGACATATATAGTTGGATAAGTAATTCCTCTGGCTGGTACCTCTAAAAGGCCCCTCCGTTTATTCATGAAGCAAATTTTCCTGCCGACTGGAGGCAGATACTGTATCGTGCATCTGCACTTGGGGCCCGGCGCGCTGGCGCAGCCGGGTGCGGGCTGCCAGCTAGGCAGGCCCGACTTCAAAGCAGCACAGTGCTGCACAAGCACATAGGATACACTGTCCCACCGGTCCGTAGTACCAAAGACTAACCGACGCTTTGCTGAATAATATTTGCGTAACTAGTTACACGCCATTTTATCCATAGAGCTCAAGCTACTCTGTTCTAGAAACTCCACGAGCCTTAAAAAAAACGTAATTCACTTCCATTATTATAATAGTTATTTATATAAAACTCCATTTTATATTTCACATAACGTAGACGACTCAACAGAGCACCTTCACTAGTGGAAGATATTCTAAGGAGATGTATGATAATGCCGAGTATGACATATGTACAAGCTGGTAAATTTTGTTTAGAGGCTGCATGGATTCATTTACTAGAAAAAGCAATATTAAACAAGAACAGACAGAAAGATCAATAGAAAGAAAGAAAAATAAGAAAAGCAATCAGAAAAAGCAAGAAAAACAATCAAAATAAATAAGAAAGGGATGAAAAGAAATAAGAAAAGGAAGAAAAGAAATAAGAAAAGGAAAGATGAAAGAAAGAAATAGGAAAGAAAGAGAAGGAAGGAAAGAAAAAGAAATGAGACAAGAAAGAAAGAAAAGAAAGAAAAGAAAGGAAAGTCAGGAAAGAAAGAAAGAACGAAAGAAAGAAAGAAAGAAAGAAAGAAAGAAAGAAAGAAAGAAAGAAAGAAAGAAAGAAAAGGGCAAAAACCAGGTGAACTACATCTGACAGGACAAAGCCTTGTCCGTGCCAAGTGTCAGGAAATGACTGAATTATGACTTTACTTTGCCTACCTTAGTAGACGCTGCTGACTTTCCCGGCTTGGTGGCCACTCTCTTCGGGGAGGACTCGGAGCCCGAGGTGGTGCTCCCCGTGTCGGCTTTCTTCGCCTTTATCAAGCACACAAGAAACACATGACTAGGTGTGAGGTGATAAACACGCAGAAGAAACATGTGACCAGGTGTGAGGTGGTAAACACACAGAACAAGCATGTGATTAGGTGTGAGGTGGTAAACACACAGAAGATGCATGTGACTAGGTGTCTTGTGGTAAACACACATAAGAAACATGTGACCAGGTGTGAGGTGGTAAACACACAGAAGCATGTGACTAGGTGTGAGGTGGTAACAACACAGAAGAAGCATGTGACTAGGTGTGAGGTGGGAAACACACAGAAGAAACATGTGACCAGGTGTGATGTGGTAATCACACAGAAGCATGTGACTAGGTGTGAGGTGGTAGACACATAGAAACATGTGACCAGGTGTGAGGTGGTAATCACACAGAAGAAGCATGTGACCAGGTGAGGTGGTAAACACAGAAAAAGCATGTGACTAGGTGTGAGGTGGTAAACACATAGAAGAAACACATGACCAGGTTAAGGAATCGCCATACCACCTAGACTTCCCGGTACTGTCACACAGACCCTTGTTGATTAGTCTTGTTTTGACAGGGTTTTACATCCTGGCAACATTTAAGGTGATATCCAGTGGGTACTGACTTGTGACAGCGCGCACTCATGGCGACTTATAAAGTGTTGCTCCACTGGGAGACCAGGCAGCCAGCACCTAGACTTCCCGGTACTGTCACACAGACCCTTGTTGATTAGTCTTGTTTTGACAGGGTTTTACATCCTGGCAACATTTAAGGTGATATCCAGTGGGTACTGACTTGTGACAGCGCGCACTCATGGCGACTTATAAAGTGTTGCTCCACTGGGAGACCAGGCAGCCAGCACCATAACTCAATATCCTACTCAGTCACATTATCCTGATACTGAACAAACCAGTGCTTGCCCTATCTTAGTAATGCCGAGCACCATGTAAGGCACAGCGACAAGTGTTTATTTAGACAATCTTCGGGCTGTAGGTTGTTGGGTGGACAATAGACGCATGGTGCAGGAGGGATGAGACATTTCTGGTTGTTTGCTTAGTAAGCATTGGTGCAGGGGTAACGAAACACTTCCACTGATTTGGGTAGTAAGTGACAATGCAGGTGGGACGAGACTGCATTTTGTTTGATTAGTAAGCGTTGGTGCAGCAGGGGAAAGACGTCTCCAGTTATTTAGACAGTAAGCATTGATGGAGGGAGAACGAGACATTTCCGATTGCTTAGTTAGGAAGCATCAGTGTATCATGAAACAGTTTCAGTTGTTTGGTTAGTAAGCATTGTCGAAGGGAGGACAAGACACTTCCAGTCTTTGGTTGGTAAGTCTTACTGTAGGGAAACAACGCATTTCTTGTTGCTTGGTTAGTAAACGGTGCAGGAGGGACGAGACACTTACGGTTGTTTGGTGAGTAAGCATCAGTACAAGTGCAACAATATTCTTCCAGTTGTTTGGTTAGTAAGCAACAGTGTAGGTGGGACAAGACACTGCAGGTTGTTCGATACGTAAGCACTGGTACAAGGGGGATGACACACTTCCAGTTGTTTGGTTAGTAAGCATTGATGCAAGGGGTTAAATGCTTCCAGTTGTTTCGTTAGTAAGCATTGATGCAGTGGGAAATACTTCCAGTTTTTTGGTTAGTAAGCATTGATGCAGGGTGCTAAACACTTACAGTTGTTTGGTTAGTAAGCATCAGTACAAGTGCGACAAGATTCTTCCAGTTGTTTGGTTAGTAAGCAACAGTGTAGGTAGGACAAGACACTGCAGGTTGTTCGATTAGTAAGCACCAGTACAAGGGGGATGACACGCTTCCAGTTGTTTGGTTAGTAAGCATTGATGCAGGGGGTTAAACACTTCCAGTTGTTTGGTTAGTAAGCATTGATGCAGTGGTAAATACTTCCAGTTGTTTGGTTAGTAAGCATTGATGCAGGGGGTTAAATGCTTCCAGTTGTTTGGTTAGTAAGCATTGATGCAGGGGTAAATACTTCCAGTTGTTTGGTTAGTAAGCATTGATGCAGGGTGCTAAAAACTTTCAGTTGTTTCATTAGTAAGCGACAGTGCAGGTGGGATGAGATATTGCAGGTTTGATTAGTAAGCATTGGTACAAGGGGGACGAGACAGTTCCAGTTGTTTGATTAGTAAGCATATGTACAAGTGGGACAATACTTCCAGTTGCTTGGTTAGTAAGTGGCAGTGCAGGTGGGATGAGATATTGCATGTTTGTTTAGTAAGCATTGGTACAAGGGGGACAAGACACTTCCAGTTGTTTGGTTAGTAAGCAACTCTTCATGTTGCTTGGTTAGTAAGCAAAGTACAGATGGGACGAGACATTGCAGGTTGTTTCATTAGTAAGCATTGGTACAAGGGGGACGAGTCACTTCAAGTTGTTTGGTTAGTAAGCGACGGTGCAGATGGGACGAGACACTTGCTGGAATGTCCATTCTTACCTCCCGCAGGTGCAGTCTTCGGAAGCGAGGGCTGGGTTTGGGCGAGTGGCGCAGGGCCGGAACAGGCGCGGAGCGCAATGTATTGTGGGAGTCCTTCTTCGTTGTCATCTGAGAGATTTTCGGACTTTTAAACAGTGACCTCCGCTACGGCCGAATCATCACAAAATGTACCAATCAATCTTCATCGTTTCATTTCCTCTTTTTTTTTCATTTGGAATTTCTGGCTTCCTATTATTTAGTTCAGGGGTGAAAATTACATGTAGCCAACAAAAATTTAAAAAGAGGGGCGAAAAAAATCGTAGAAATCTGACATTTAGTATTTTTTCCGTTTTTTGGGGGGTCCTTGTTTTCTTTTCATGCCCTATAACGTTATTAATTAATGAAGGACACACAAAAATTTAATAGACATTTTTCAACTAATATTTGGGGCGTGCCCATGCAGGGTGTGTATGTGTGTGTGTGTGTGTGTTGAGACTGGGGACCAGACTGCAAACAGTGAGGACACCAATTCAACGCGAGTCATTCAATCCATGCACAGGACATGCGATACATTATGGAAGTGATGGCTGGTTGGTTGTTGGGGTTTTACGTCCTGGCTAGGAAACGACAAGTATCAACTGTTAAGTGACTGGTTTGTGATGGCTGCCACGACGGCCACAACCAGGGCCACGTTCAAGGTACGCCTCCGAGGTGCCTCGGAGAAATTCCTGACTTCACGCTAGTCTGAACGACTTTGGCTGTTGGTCGCCTCGAAATTGCAATGGAAAAGAAGAGCTCTGATTGGCTGAAACCACTGAATTCGACGGCCATTTTTGAGGTCTGAAAAGGGAGAAGTCTCCGAGACGACTCGGAGGCATACCGTGAACACGAATAGGCCAAAAAGACATCTAGGAGCCGTCTCGGAGGCGTACCCTGAACACCGCCCTGGGTGCAGAAAGTGGGCCACTCCCATTCACAGGTGGGGGTGGGCAGGTTGTCATAGGGCCAAGAGATTATGGGAGATAATGCGTGATTATCCGATACATATATATATATAGTATAGTTATACGAGTCTTACCTTGGTACAGATGATGGATAACTGTTGTTTTACCGAGGTATAAGCCTCGGATAGATGTGGGCTAGGGAGAGGTAAGCACGTCCGGTACCAGCAATCTTAACCTACTTATTGAGGATAAAAATGACTTTCAAACAATGGATACTATTACTTTACCGAAAAGGTACACCAACGGAATAGATGTGGCAGGGTGTGGCGGGAGGGCCCTAGCCCACATCTATCCGAGGCTTATACCTCGGTAAAACAACAGTTATCCATCATCTGTACCAAGGTAAGACTCGTATAACTATACTATTTTACCTCGGTAAACAGCCTCAGGCTAGCCTCAGGCTAGGGAGACCTTTACATAATTCATTTTTATCCTTAATATCATTCTTTCTTATTATTATAACATTCTAAATTTTGTGTTCTCACCTATTCTTGTTAGTTGGCGAGAAGACGCTTTGCAACGCCGGTAGGCTTTTCTAGTCGTTTATTATAATGTTTTGCAAACGACTTAGCCGTCTTCCAGCCTGCATGCGCTAGTATTCTTTTCACAGAAATACCAAGCACCCGTGCCTTGGAGACCATGGCTCCTCTAGTTGAGTGGGAAGAGTATTTACTCGTATCCACTCCAGCCAATTTCAACACCGTAATTGTCCATCTGGCAAGTGTGTCTCGTGAAATCGCCTTATGTGGCTTTATAAAGCTCACTAATAGTTGTTGTGATGCACGTAAATCCTTTGTCTTGTATATATAAGCCCGTATGGCCGACACAACACATAATTTCCGATCATTCGGAAAACAGTCTAAGTGAACCGTTGATAAAGGGTCACCTAACGTGTTCGATTTAAGCAATTTTTCTAAATCAAACGTAGCTTGTTGCTTGTCTATTTCTAATCCAGTTAAGGATAAAGCAACAATCGTCTGTCCTCTGTGTCCGGTTACTAACAATAACAGGACCGCGACCTTAAAACCTAACTGTTTTATATCTAACCACGAGTTGTGAGGCCAAGCCTGAAACAACTTAAATACTATAGAAACATCCCAAAACCGACTATACTTTGGTTTTGGAGGATTCCTTTGATAAATTGAACGAAGTAAATAACAAATAACATAATGTTTTCCAACTGTTTCGCCATCAATTCTAGGTAATATAATTGATAACGCACACCTCGCCGCATTAATCGATCCAAAGGAAAGTCCTTCATCCTCTAGAGAACGAAGAAACCGAGCTACTTGTGAAATCTTTGGATTTGTTGGCTTAACTTTCATTAACAAACAATGTACACCCCATTTCTTTAAATAGGTTGTATACATTTTGACAGTTCCTGGCCTCCAGGCATCCGATACTATCCTATCCTCAGTAATTCTGTCCAATCCAAATTGCTGTAGCTGCTTCCTTAGAAAAGGAATGCCAATAGGGGCGTCGTTGACACGTCGCCGTGAACCACTAGCGGTCCGTGGTGCGTCAGATTCCCGAGTTTTCTTGGGAATCGTATACGATCTTTTGCCAGTTGTGAAACTGCTGGCAGCCAAGGTTGCGTGTCCCAATCGGGCACCACCAGTATCGCATGTGTCCCTTCCAAGCCGATTTTTCTCACTACTCGGCTGATAATGCTAAATGGTGGGAAAATATAAAAATAATTATTTTCCCAGGTAATAGCAAACGCATCTACTTTCCAAGCATCCGGTTCAGGATGCCAAGAAACATAACAGGGTAACTTGTTATTATTTCGTGATGCAAATAAGTCAACTTCAGGTGTACCCCATTTTTCACAAACGAAGTTAAACAAATGTGTAGAGAGAGACCACTCTAAATGGTCATGGAAATTTCTACTTTTATAATCTGCAAGTGTATTTTGTGACCCTGGAATATGCGCTACAGTCAGCCAGACTTGTTGAGCCTGTGCCCAGTTCCAAATCAGTTTAGATAACTGATTGCAAGACTTTGATTTGGTTCCACCCATGTTACGAATATATGCCATGGCAGTAGTATTATCAGTTAGTATTCTAACCTGTGATTTATTTATCTTTACTAAACTACGTAAGCCCAGATAAATAGCACGCAATTCTAGTGCATTAATATAGTCTGATTTTTCATCATCAAGCCATCTACCTCCTGTTGTGACCCCATCTCGATGAGCTCCCCAACCTTCTAACGAAGCATCAGTAGTAATTACTGTATTAGGTTCCGCCATGCGGATTGGATTTGGTGAACTTGCTATATGTTGCATCCACCATCCAATATCCTGTAACCCTTCTTGCGAAATAAACATCTTTCGCTCAAAATTGCCTTTAGTTCGTGTTAACGCTAAATTTTTATCTATTTCTAGCGACTTAATATGGGCCTTCCCATATAACACAGCAGGTGCATATGAGGTCATTATGCCAATAAGAACAGCAACCTGTCTAATTTTTGGCTTTGATAACTTAATAAGCTGAGTCGCTGTAGTCATAAACTTAATTAGTTTTTGTTCTGTTATCGACACTGTAAGGGACTGTGTATCCAGAATAAACCCTAAACATTTGAGTTGTTTTGTTGGTTTAAACACTGACTTTTGTTGATGTACATAAAACCCCAATTTAGTGAGTAATGCACATAAATCCAAAACTGCATTCACACAACCAATTTGTGTTGATGCTATAATAAAAGAATCATCTATGTATGGAAACATTATGTGACCCTTCCTCGCCATTACCGAGAAAACAGGTTTAAGCAATTTAGTAAATAAACGTGGCGCACAAGCTAAGCCATTCGGCATACAGGTAAACTCATAGAGTTGGTTATCCCAAATAAATCGAAGAAATTTTCGGTATTGTTCCATTATGGGAAGCGTATAATATGCATCCTGTAAATCAACACTAGCCATCCACGCATCTGGTGTAATCAGATCTCGTGCCGTATCTAGAGAGAACATTTTAAAATGTCGATATTCCACCCTTTTATTAAGGATTGTTAAATCCAGGATCATTCGAACATCACCATTAGGCTTCGGTCTCGAGAAAATGTTTGAAATAAACTGTCCTGAACAGTGTGTCACTTTTTGTATAATTCCTTTCTCAAAGAATTTATGTACCTGTTTAGTTAGTGCGTCTCGTTCAACTGGTTGAATGTTATATGGAAAAGGTATTATACTTTGTACAGGAATTTGTGTAAAGGGAATTTGAACACCCCTAACTATTTCTATAATTTCTTGGTCACTAGTAATTTTGTGCCACTCAGAAATATGATTACTAATATTACCAGCCACAAAGTTGCTTACAGTTTGTGTGTTTTTAGAGGCTGCAGGGACTTGTAAAGTTTGTGTTTGGACCTCTACTTGGACCCGCCCCTGGGGAAAGGTCTCGACGAGTTGAACCCTCGGCCTATTGGCCGTGCGGTGTTGTCGGTCCAGCCTGGGCGAGCGCCCCGGCCCCGAAACCCTTGACCGAAGTTTGAACTCGGTCTGGTTCCTCTGGTGAACCGTCGTGGACGAAAATCCCCTCGTGACTTTTTGAAACGAGGAGCTTCCTGTTTCTTCTTGCCATCCATGTTTTTGCCACTCTTGGCTGCAGTCTCTACCTCTTTATAGAGGTATTGTAGTTGACCGCCAAACATCTTGGTGTTATCTAAGGGTTTCCCTTTAATCGGCTCTGGAGCAAGATAAAGCGTAAACTCCTTCCCCTCATTATCGGTAACCTTCTTAGAGCGAGCCACTTCCTTGCCAGCATCTGTGCAAACTGACTTGAAGACATTTTCATATCTTCGATACGACAGGTAATTACCTGCCGCCGCTAACACTGCAATGCCTTTGTCCATTGTCTTAGCCAAAGACGAAAACTTATTTTCACTCTGCATCCTATTAGCCACAGGAACAATAGCTGTTAGGGTAGCCAACACTGCCTTATGCACTGTGTGCAACACATCCTCAAACTTCTTACGGTCATCCGTCATATTGACATCCCGATCCATTTCTTTAATGATGGAGTTGGGAACACCCTTTATGCCTGTTAACTCATCTCCTAACTTGGAGATAACCTCCGCCGGTTTGAACGTGCGAAAATGACCATTCACGGTCTCGCGCATAAGCGTAGTGGTTTTAACCCGCTTAGCCTTTGGCTTCTCCACCTTCTTAGCCACTTTAGTGCCAATGTCCGCATAGACCCCTTCATATATGGTGTCTGAGTCTGATTCCGTAGAAGTAGACTCAGTGGACGACTCAGAAGAAGAATATTTTCTCTTCCTCTTCTTCTTTTTGGACTTAGTCTTCCGCTTTTTGCGAAAACCAGTCTCTGCCCGCTCCTTGGTGAATTCATCACCCGAAGAAATCACCTGTTTCTTCTTCTTCCTCCGTTTAGGAGAAGGAGGAGGAGGAGCCTTAAGCTCCACCGCCGAGTCTGTGTCCAAGAAATCCTCAAATGAATCCTCTTGGACACTCGGCCTACGCCGCTTCCGAGACACAGGCGATTTGGCAGTCAAGATGTGGCTTTCCAATCTTGCAAAGCGAGCCTCCCAATCTGGAGGCGCAGGCACATCAGGCACTGCGTCCTCGTCCGGGTCGGAGAGGATATGCGCCCGGGGCTGTGTCGACGGCCCTGCCGACAACACAGGTGAGGAGTCGTACTCCTCGTCCACTCCACTCGGAACACGCCCCTCGGCTGCTGCTGCACCGCGCTTACTCCGCTTCGTGGCCATCGGGAGCTGAAACAAACATTTTTGGTCAGTCCCGGTATATATATATGTCACAATATGGTTGTTTCAAACTCATTTGGACATCTATTGGTGTTAAAGAACGTGTTTATACCGTTATAACACAGGCGTAATAAGCTAAATTTGTGCGTGGGTTGTGGGTCAAGCCCAAACCTTACGCGGGGTCGGGACCAGTGTATCGGCCCGCCCATCCCTCTGTTCCGCACACTTCTCCCACCTGTGACTACTACGTCAACAAGTTGGAGAAAATGCTACGAAACTCGGAGAAACGCCTGAAAAAGTTTTGTCTAGGGGAGTCTATAAAAGAAACCCAGGAGCATCTCCAACATTACTCTCTATTAGAGTACGAGAGAATTTCCACATGAGATAGGGCGAAACCCACATCTCTACCCATAGTCACACGGTGACCCGGGTGTTGACATAACCGCTAATGACCGGTTTGGTTCCTTCGAGAAACCCACTCGAGTGTTCTATCCTTGGTTGTTTATAACCAAATAACTCGTCCAAATTGGACCAACGAAAGTCTAAACTTTCCATATTGATGCTCTAATGCATCATAATTAAGCTAACCACAGTTTTTATTATACTTACTGCGTATTTGCTTGTATGTAGACTAATTTTGCCGGAGCAACCCAACGACACGTTATCCAGTCGTGAGTTGTATATGCTAATTGCTGGTACCGGACGTGCTTACCTCTCCCTAGCCTGAGGCTAGCCTGAGGCTGTTTACCGAGGTAAAATATATATATATCTTTATATATATTTGTTTGTTGGGGTTTTAAGTCCTAGCAACAGCTATAAGATAAGAACGTATCTGAGATAAGAGAAAAGTCTCCGATAAGAGACAAATATGAGATAAGAGAAAAATCTGAGGTAATAGAAAATCTGAGATAAGAAAAAATCTGGGATAAGAATCTGAGAGATTGCTTGTTTGTTTGTTGTTGCTTTACGTCCTAGCAATATCTAAGGTCATATCAGGACGGGGTGAGAAAGAGATCGATTGAATCCATCATCAGCCATCAGCCTTACCTGCTTCTCATCTGATTCCGTCGACTCGTCCTTCTTGCTGTAGAGACTGCCATCTTCTGAAGAATGCACAGCACGCATGAGGTTAGATAAAAGATTCACACCTACCCGGAGCAAGGGTGAATGACAACCTAAACGCAAGCAAAAATTGCCTCGGTATGAATCACCTTAAAGTTGCATGGTCCGATGGCGTTTGAGTTTGTTAGTTATATTTGAGATAAATAGTTCACGTTGACCATTATATCCTAATATTCATTAGTCCTGAGTAACTTTGATGAAAAATGGCTAGTTTTGGAGCAATTTGAGCTGAAAGAACCCAGAATAATTTTGACAAGCTTGCCAAAAGTCCTATGGCTATGACCCAGATGGTCATCTCACGATGATCACGTGATGTGAGATGACCTACTAATCCTGGAACCTGACAGGGCTGTAGGTAGGTATTTCTGTTTGGGGTGTGAACATTTTGGGAACGCAGTAAATACATTTGATATATGCAGCCGTTCCACAGTGTATATGCTGGAGGTTGGCCTGGGTTAGTAGAACTATATCAGTTTCTACACTCACCTATGACAAACTGCACATTCTATGATTCAGACGGGCCTGAGCATTAATGGTTTGGCGGGATCTGCCGCAATTGCGCAGGTTTCTGGGTTTAATGCTATGATTGCAGCAGCCGTTCTGGTCATGCCTATGTGTTATCGTTTGGACTGGATCCATCGTAAATGCACCGTTCCACAGTGTATGTATCGGAGGACGGCCTGGGGTCGTAGCACCATATCAGTTACTACTCACTTATGACGAACTGCACGCTCTACGATCCCGAGCCGTCCGCCGGCGCATATGCCGCGGAATTGCTGCTGCTGTCATAGCGTTAAACCCAGCGCATTTGCGATGGATCCCGTCCAAACGATAACGCATGACCAGAACAGTTGCTGCCATCATAGCATTAAGCCCGGAAATCAGCGCATTTGCGGTGGATCCCGTCAAGTCATTAATGCTCAGGTCCAGCTGGATCATAGAATAAGGCTGCTGCCATCATAGCATTAAGCGCAGAACCCGGCGCATTTGCGATGGATCCCATCCAAACGATAACACATAGGCACAACCAAAACAGCTGCTGCCATCATAGCATTAAAACCGGAAACCTGTGGAAAAGTTCAGTACTAAGCATGCACCACCGTGTGGCACAAATTAGAACTATTCCGAGTTCATTTGTTTTATATCAAATCGATCACTAGTGTCTACTTTATATTAGTTCAAAGTTACTTTTATTTTAAATGGTAAACTTTTCAGATATTTTGGGTGCAAACATGGAAAATTAGTTTTGGCAAGCTTACCAAAATTCTTACACCATAGACTTCTGCAGTAACAGGTTCTGTTAAATTGACTCAGTATTGCCTTCTATCCAGAAACAAATGCTTAATAAGTGCATCAGTATCTAAGTTAGATATGTAAAATCAAATCTAGATTATTGGTTTGGTTTTGAAAATTTGATATTTCATCAGACTATGCAGCTTTAAGTCACAAATAGCGACAGCCATAAGTTCCCAAAATTGCCATAACCGTACAGTGGCCACATGGTATATTGGTAGCATATGGTAGCTATGAGGCGATCTCAAGGATTCTTGCTCGTCTCAAGGGGTTACATTTGTTTAAGTTTGACATACATTTTTTTTAGGGGGGGGGGGGGGGAGAATCGCAAGGCCATAGGGCGCAACACCGCCGCAAGTAGTATCGCTGGTAGTAAGGCTGCTGGACAATGGCCTCGTGGTTTGTTAACTAGCGCCTTGCAGTTTCCTCATGCATTTTGATTTCGTGACCTTTATGATTGCTGTACAGACCCTGTAACATTTGTGAACATTTCTTTCACAGCCCGCACAACCGTACGATTTGTAAAAATTCCATCTACACACCACAC
>CM059189.1:106237285-106259983 GCA_030323885.1 Branchipolynoe longqiensis | reverse complement strand
CACGTCAGAGGGTTTTGGTCGGGACCCTTACCCGAACCTCCCAAGGCGGAGGTGGCCGATTCCATGCCTGATCGCTTGCGCGACCAGGCCTGCTCCCCGACCGATGACCAGACCAGTGGCTATTTACGTACCTCCCTTTTTTTTCTTACCGACAAGACAATAACCAAAACGCTTGCTCGTGATCCCCCTCACTAGGTAGCTACCTACCAGGAGAGTACCCGGCCTATTAGATAAATAGACCGGCAAAAAACCGACGAGTTCGCAAGAAGCTTTTGTGGAGTCTGCACCCAGTGTAAGCTGAGTGAAGACTGAAGTTCTGTACGGCCTTGCTAGCCGCAAGTGCGCGGCAGCGCGTTCCTGTTAGCCGTCAACCAATGGCAGGCTCGCGTGTAGGCGGGAAACCCGAGTTGACCCGGTTCGCGCGCAAATTAGGTCACGGAGGGCCTTGGTTTTCCATGGCAACGGGGCCGCCTGCACCAGGCTCACCCACCTTAGAACGAATGCATTCGATCTACCAAAGTCGTGTATTGTGCTGACATTTGCCCTAATACCTTGTTTACAATTTATAAAATGGGCGATTAGGGGATCTAATCGTTAGTCAGCGCATTTTACGAACTTTTTTTTTAAATTTTATTTTCTTTTTTTGACCAATGTAATACGATAAGGGTTTATTTATATAATTTTTACGTAGCCGAATGGGTGTCAACAACTCGACCCGTTCGTAATGTCACCAACACGGGGTCAGTTTTGTGTAGAATTAATCCGGTTGATCATAGTACGAATAAGGGTGTTGGGGAGCTGAAACCCAGATTACCTTGAGTACATATCAACCGTATCTCTATTTTAATCTGTTAAGATATAATGTTGATACGTAGATAATATCTTTTTATTTACGGGTTGTTTTTAACACCCGCTGTTTACGCCGGGCTTGTTTACATTCCCGTATCACCTCTATCGCTAGTGGAGCGATTATTTTCGTACTAAGATAGTACACGTATAGTGTATGTAATGCAATACTCCGTTTATTTATTTATTTTATCACGCAAATGCCTGCTAGTTAAATTTATATTTTGGAATGTTCGTCATAGTAAACACCGTACCATGACGTCACACTCATATAGTCCCTTGAGACAGTTCTGGGGGATTTATACGCCACCCTGAACTTTGCGCAACACGGGTATGTCCCCATCACTATATACCAATGCGCCGTGCGCAAATAGCCTGCTGGATTTTACAATAAAATTTCCTGAACTGACAGAAATGGCTTCCAGTATTTATTTTCTCCCGTCTTCCTCAATCAGCTAAATGCTGGATACTCATTCCCCCATGGAAATAAAAACAATATAATAAACGTAAGGGTTATAATGTACCGCGGCACTGGTACCAGCTGACTATTGCAGAGACTGGGTGCACGGGCGCGTTGGCTTGGGCACAGTTTAACTGCTGCCATTGCAACGACGACACGTAGTAAGCAATCTCTCTAACCACCAAGAAAGAAAAATGCGCGTCGCCGTAATCTGCGACTCCCGGGGGTCGGGATTGCAGCATCACCTCGACCGGCTCGTGGAGGAGCACGAGTTTCGCGTTTTTACGCACCCTGGGAAGGGTTATATGGATGCCATGCGACTGTCGGTGGCGGGGATACGGTACGTGAAATTTTAAACAAGTCGCTGTTTACATTTTCATTCAGGGATGGGGGCGCAATGCTTATATTAGAGGTCTCCCCCGCACGCAATTTCCTCAACTGTATTTTTTTTTTATTATTACATTTGTAAGAAAAACTGTTGTAGCGCGCAAATCTAAGGGTCATATTTCCTTTCAGGGAATTTCGACCTGACTACGTGGTCCTGGCCGCCGGGATCTGCGACGTCACGTCCCGGGACCGGCGTACCCGAACGACAACGGCGCGGTCGCCGTTCGCGATGGAGATCCTCGGTGGACTGGGGGTCCGGAGGGAGGAATCGCTCGTCCTCCTCCGGACCGTCTACACGGGAAGGGTTGGTGTGGCGACCATCCCCTCGGTCAACCTGGCCGACGCCAACCACCCGGCACGGCGAAGGTGGACGGCGACCCAGTACGCGTCATACCATCGGGCGCATCCCCGCCCTCACGCGGATCAGGTGAGGCTGTAGTTTATCGTGATGGAAAGGGAACCCTTTTTAAGTACGACTTTAACCAAGCTAATCATCTTAGATTGCCGTGTTGAATCCTGATGGGAAAGGAAACCCTGATACGCAATAGTTTATCGAGCACGATAATGCTGATGGTATTACTTATGTATTCTCTGCAATTTAGTTATATGATGATATTTTATTCTCCGCAGGAGACCATCGACGGTGCGTTGGCCTTGTACAATGACATTCTCCGGCGGCTAAATGCCGAGGCCGGCCAGCCAACCCCTGATCTCGCCGCCACCATCACCTCACGGGGGGCTACCCATTTCGACAGGCTGGTGGACGGCGTGCACGCGACGGGCGCCACCAAGAAGAGGTGGGCCCGCTGCATCGCCTCTTGCGTGCGGGCCGCCCACCAGGAAACCGTGTAATTAATTTAATTAAAAAAAATTTGTTTTTAACTTTAAATAAATATATATATTTTCTTTTTTTTTTTTAATATTAAATAAATTTTATACATTACCATTCATTGTCGTTGTTATGTTGTGTATGTACAGTTCTTTTTAAGGTTGGATGTATATATTCGGTAATTCTAATAGATGTACTCATTTTACTGTTGGTGTTCTTATGGTGTATGTGTACGCATTTTTATGTTGGGCTATACCATAGTTGCACCGTCGATAGGTAGGCTAAATCCTTATCAATGTACGCATTTTACTGTTGGAGTTTCATGGGGGCTGAGGATATGCAATATCTAATTTTGCTTCCCCCGTCCCCCAGTAGTACGGAATTGTCTCCCAAGTAAGTTAATGAGCCTTATAAAAGGGGTCGTATAACTTAAAGATGTATCGTAAGTAAAAGTCACGGGAGGGCGGCGATTTTCTTACCCTCTTTCATAATTATGGCATAGACCGGTATATAAAATATAACATAAACCGATGTCCTTTGTAATTTGATCGCCTCTCACCCCGACTTCTGACTAATAAATGTTAACGGTCGCTCGACCCGGCGCTTGTTTCACCGCGGGTGGTGGGAACCAACAGCTGCGTCTTCTCCTGAGATTGCGCCGTATCGGGTTTCCGCGCCGACTCGGCGTTAATTAATTTATCGCCGTCTTGGCTATCTGACGGAATCCGCCCGGTGTACAATTTCAAACGCCCTGTATTTGATTTCCGAGCGGGCGATAACGCCGTCTTAATTATAACCGTCGTATCAGATATGACCTCAGTAATCTGCCAAGGCCCGTCCCAGTTTGGTGCGAGTTTAATGTGTGCCGTGGGAGCATGGTATCTTAACACCAAGTCACCCACTGCAAACCGTGGGAAGTCAGCAGTCCCATAAGAATTTTTATTTCTTTGAATACTTTTCTCTGTGCTATTACGCACCCTGCCATACGCATTGTGGAAACAACATTCCAACCATCGGACGAAAGCCGGTGTGCAAGCGTCGTCTGAATGTTTGTCTAACACTCCGAATTGCAAATCACATGGTAGGCGCAATTCTTCCCCAAACACCAACGTGTTGGGAGTAACCCCGGTAGCGGCGTGTATTGTGCAATTATATGCGTGTGCAACGTACTTAGCATGTAAATCCCAATCGCTCTGATCTTCATTGACCATGCAGGCCAGAGCAGAAATTAACGTTCGATTAAATCGTTCAACTAAGCCATTGGATCGGGGACAGTAAGGGTTCGTGCGGGTTTTATAGCAGCCTATCAGTTTGAGCATAGTCTGGAATAATTCCGACTCGAACTCCCTGCCCTGATCTGAGTGTAATATAAGGGGAGCCCCGAAAATCAGTATCCAATTATCCACCAATGCTTGCGCGGCCAATGCCGCCGTTTGGTTACGTAATGGGTAGACTTGTACATATTTTGTAAAGTGGTCCTGTACTACCAACATCACCAAATTATCCCGGTTAGTGCGCTTAAATCCTGAGACGAAGTCACAGGACAGGCGCCCCCAACGTTGGCCTGTCATTTGTTGCTGTAACAGCATTTTAGCCATTCCCAGCCCTGGTTTAATGAGTGCGCATCTCGGGCAGGATTTAACCCAATCGCGCACACGCGAATTCATGCCTGGCCAGTAATATCGCGTGCGTATTTTGTCTAGGGTTCTCTCCCTTCCAAAATGCGCAGCGGTGGGATGGCTGTGGCAGAATTTTAATATGTCCTCTCGTAAGAGGAAAGGTATAACGAGTTGTTGATGAGTTATGAGAGAATGGGGGTCGAGCGCATTCCTGCATAACACCCCATTCACTACAGTTAACTGTTTCCATTGGTTTAACAATTTAATAGTTTCTGTATTCTCCGCTCTTACGAGATCCTTAGCTAGACCACGCACCTCAGTGATGACACTGTGGATACGTGTGCGCATTTAACAAAGAAATAACGGTGGAGCATGTCACATCTGCTTCCTGAGCCTGACGCAATTCATTTTGCGTCCAGAAATGGAAGCTATTTTCCTCATCAGGAGTCAGGAGTAAGGACGCAACCACCGCTGTATGAGCCCCACACTCGTCACATTCCGGTATGCCACAACGACGTACAGGAATGCGACTAAGCGCGTCAGCGTTAATATGTTGAGAGCCGGGTCGATAAGTAATTTGCGTGTTGGTGAGGCCAAATTCAGACAACCACGCCAACCAACGTCCTATCATACCCTCCGCCTCTTTAAAATTTAGTAACCATTTTAATGAATGATGGTCAGTACGGATCTGGAATTCAGAATCCCAAAAATAATGACGCCATTTTTTAGTGTATACGACTATCGCCATTAACTCCCTTTTTGTCGTACAATAACGTCGTTGACAGGCACTGAGCCTATTGCTGGCAAAGGTAATGGGTACTTCAACCTCGTCTTGCACTTGACTTAATGCGCCTGCGATGGCAAATGCGCTAGCGTCAGTGTCCAAGATAAATTGTCCACTAGGCCGTGGGTACCCTAGTACTGGTGTATCGGCGAAAAGCCGTTTCAGGTTAATGAACGCATTTTCCTGTGATATACCCCACGCAAATATTTGCGTGCCGACATTAGCCACGTCCTGTATGGAAGCGACTACATCGGCAAAATGGGGAATGAAATCTCGATAATAAGAAGCAAAACCGAGCAAACTTTTTGTCTCTTTAGGAGACTTAGGCGCTGGCCAATTGGTTATAGCCTCAATCTTTTTAGGATCGGCTTTTATACCCTCACTAGACACAATTCTACCCACATATTCAGTTTCCTTACGGAATAGATGACATTTGGACGGTTTAAGTTTTAATTTAAATTTGCGAAGTCTTAGAAAAACTTCTCGTAAATGCGAACGACATGTGGAAACGGTGTCACCGAATATTATAATGTCGTCTAAGTATACCAAACAGTGAGTAAACAATAGACCGTTTAACATTTCCGCCATCATTTTCTCAAAGGTGGCGGGAGCATTACATAGACCAAAGGGCATTACCTTCCACTCATATAGACCTATATGAGTTGTGAAAGCAGTTTTCTCCCGATCATCGTGTTGCATCGCGACCTGATGGTATCCAGATTGGAGATCCAAAGTGCAGAACCACTTATTTCCTCCCAGACTATCCAAGCTCTCGTCTATCCGCGGTAACGGGTACGCATTTTTCCGCGTCATAGCATTTAACTTGCGATAATCTATACAAAATCGCCACGTCCCATCCTTTTTTGTAACAAGGTGGACGGGCGAACTATAAGGACTTGTACTATCCGTAATGATCCCTGCCGCCAACATTTTGGCAACCTCGTCCTCCAGGGCTTGTTTCTTGGAGTCCATTAGCCTACGGTATGGTATCCTAAAGGGGGCGTTGTCACCGACATCGATATGGTGTTGTACGACATCTGTCCACCCCAGTTTAGCATCCGGTTTCGCATATATATCGCAAAATTCGAAGAGGAATTCTGCGATTCTCTTTTTATCTTCCGCGTGCTCCAAATGCGTGGCCTCCGCCATGGATAGTATGAAGTCAGGAATTTGCGGCAGGCCCGCAAATTGCGTTCTGTCAACGGGAAAAAACGGTTCTGGGGATCCTCCAAATCCCTCCACGCCGCGTTCTCTTTTGAGTAAGTCGAACACCATGGCGGCCGTAGGACTATTTATGGAACCATGCGATCTGGCCTCAGAGGCGTTGCCAATGACCTGGCCTCGCCGCAAATGGACACAATCGTCTGTAGTGTTACACAGCGGTAACACAGCACCGTCTGCGCCACAAATTAACGAGGGAGCCGCGGTGACTCCCATACAACTGAGTACTTCAGGGTCGGGTTCAATTAAGCACTGACCCTTCCCTTCTATATGTCTGGTTGAAATTAATGCCGCCACCGTTTGGTGCGCATTTAATGTAACATCTTCTGCCAGGCACGCAAGACCGCAGTCTGTTCGTAGCTGACAGTGTCTGACCAAGTTATAAGGTTGCAGAATTTCCAGCAGCCCATTATGTGGCGAGAGACTGGCTTCGTAAAATGACATCCAATCGCTCCCCAGAATACCATCCTCTGGTATGTCCACTATCAATACAGATGAGTAAAATATCTGATTAGCGATACCCAGCGGGATATCTGTACAACCAAATTGTGGGATTACTAGTCCCGTTACACTTAAAGGCCTCACGTCGGAGACCAAGTTACGCGTATTCAGGTTGAGATTATCAAAGAATCCTTTTCCTATCACGGACATGGCCGCCCCGGTATCAATAAGAAAGAATCCATTGGATTCTCTAATGTTGATGGGGACATACCATCTTTTCCCATTCAGTGGGAAAATGTTCATGGCGAACTGGTCTCTTTCATCCACGTTGTGTAGGTTTAGTCCAGTTCTCTCTCAAATATAGTCCATACACGGATCAGACTCAGGGCTGCGCGCATTTTGCGCGCACATTGATCGCATTCCAGCCAAGAAAACCTGGCGGACACCGATAGTACATGTAGACGGTGTAGACACACTGTGCACATTGCACGAATCTGATGGGAGATTGTGCGCAAGGGGTTTAGCACAACTCTCAACAGATGCGCTGGGAAGATTTCCCCGTACAATAATAGCTGACAACACTTCCGGCGTTGCAGCTGGTACTAATTTAAAAAATCAGTATCGGGTAAGAACTCGGGAGATCCCGATTCATGGTGTACGGCAGCAACAGCGCTATGGTTAGGCGCGAATTGCTTGCCTGTGGGCGCAATTTGCTTGCTCCCATGCACGTTGTTAGTGACAGGGCGCGCGATTCGCGTATTATCGCGCGCACTATTTTTGCCGCTGCTGCCTGTAGCCGGGCCAATAGTTCTGGTACATGGCGCGAATTATCGCACCCGTTACGGACTCCATCCACCATAGCCTGTTCTAAGGAACGAGGCTGTGACAAAGGACACTCATACGCCATGTGACCAAAGTCCCGGCATCTAAAACATTCAATCCTCCCGGAATTCCGAGAGCGATTTGGGCGGTTCGGTTGAAACGCCCTTTGCGATCTACCCTGCAAATCAGGGTTAAAGTGTGGACGCCTATTTGGCCATTCACGCTTGTTAGCGTTACCCTGTTGGGTATTCTGTGAAGGGTGCCCGTTATAGGCGCAAATTCCTGTATCCACTGTATCATATGGATTGTCGTACGGCAAGTCTGCCACGGCGGAAGCAATTTCCGCCACCGTGCAGTTACGTGGGGTCATACGCGCTTTCGCCGCGTGATCCCTTAACATTTGATAAATATCCTCCATGGTGTGTCTACCCGGGGACCATTGCTTCAAGATCATGTCGCGTTCCTCCCGGTCGCGCAACCCATGAATGAACACTGCCACTGTTTTGCGCGCGATTAAATCGCGCGACATTCCACATCCCTGTCCAGCTTTTCTGGCCTCAGACTCTAGCATCATCCCGTAGTAGACGGAATTGGCCGAGTCTGACGGACGTTGGAATCTCTTCTCAAAGAGTTCCCATTTCGATAAGGGATCCATTCCCTGGAATTGCCAAGCCAACGCTTCCACCAATTCATCTAAGGTGGCGCACTTATCTTGCTCCCACCTATCCACAGCCAACTGACCTGGACCATCTTGTAACAAGTGGATCAGGCGCGTAAGCGCAGTGGTCTCATTCCACCGGTTCACGGACATCGCCTTACTGAACTTTTCCCACCCAGTCTCCCAGTCTTGGTTTATTCCGTCAAACGGGGGAACTTCGACAGCCCTCACCCTTGCGGGCTGGTACTGCTCTTGCACGCTGATATTTCGGTCGCGCAAATACAGAGATCGGTATACCGCTGAGGCACCGATGCCAGGGGTGATAGTGGATGCCTCCATTACCGCCCGGCGAATGGGTGGGTTCGTCTTTATGAGTTCCCGTTCTGCACCGGTGTACCGGTATGCAGCAAAAGAGTCGGCGCTCGCGTTTTGCGCGCAGCCGTCGACGGGCGCATTTTGCCCAGCTGGAAGGGAGGGAGCTGTGGGCGCACAGCCTGCTGCGTTAGACGCATTTACATTGGCGCTGCTAGGAGGGCCAAGCTTTGCTTGCCGTTGGATTGTTTTTAACACTCCATCAGAAACCCCGGGGTTGTGGTGCGCATTTACATCGCCCCCAGCAAATTGTTGCCATTGGGCATTCAGCTCATTTTCGCGCGTGAGGATTTCCCTCTCGCGCTTTTGTAACGCACTTAGTTGTTCCCGTTGCACGGAATGTTGCGCGGCGGGTATCATGTACGACAAGTCCATGACTGGGGGCGGAAGAGACAGGGTCGGAGTAGCACCCGTCCTCTCTTTCGGAAGGAAAGAGAAGAGGCTGCCTTCCTCACGAGTGACCTGTAGGTACATTTGCGCGCTTTTGGCGGCTTCTGGATTTTGCGCGGGCGCAAATTGTGTATCAACCACAGCTTTTCCAGGAGTTCCTGGATTAGCCGTTACAGTTAGGGGCGAAACCCCGGCAGGTCGGACTGGGTCCGCCATGACAGTAAGGGGGGATACCCCGAGACTTCGAACACTGTCCGAATCCGTTATGGAGACGCCATCCAAAGATTGCGCCTCCCCGTCGCCCTTTTCTCCCCCCGCAGGTGCTGCAGAACGCAAGCAACCGCGGCGGGCGGAAATAGGGCCTTCACCAGGTTCCTTCCGCCTAGCCAGCTCGCCTAGGCGACTGGCTCGTGCAACTACCAAACTAAAAGAAATTCAAATTTCGCTGGTATATAAAAAAAACCCTAAACAATCTACTAAAATTTATGAAAAATGCTCCGAATTTTGTACGAATAAAAGGATAATGAATAAAAATGAGCAACTGCAATAAATTAATCGCTCTATGCCCAGATAGAACAATTCCTTGATTTCAGTTATTTTCTCGCTATCACCAACGGTTAATTATAGAAATACACGAAATTTAGAAGATCCTAATGAAAATTTGAACAAAAAGAAAGATGCCGAATAAGAAGGAGATTTAAGAAATAAAGGTTAATGAAAGAGTTTGTAGACGTAAATACAGGAAAAGAGTGAAAAAGCTAGCACGTAACGAAAACCGACCAAACAGTCTGGCAGACGTTGAGACACTGCCCTAATGTTCCAATAACGCTTTCTGACGTCGTCTCCTGTGCCAGCGACGCGCGATGTCGCTAGGTAACGATGGAACTAAGAAAAACATGCGGCTAGCACAAGCAAACTGCGAAGATTCACTGAAAATAGGCCGGCATTTAATGTCGGAGAACCGCAGCAGCAATTTTAATTTAAAACTCTAACCAAATATAATGCACGTATAGCCTAATATCGGGATAGCTAGTCCACGTCCTGTACGCCTCCTCCAGTCGGAGCGACACAAGGGTACGCCATTATTGTGCATCTAACGCTCCTCAGGCCACGATTTGCGCCAATGTTTTAACCGCGGATTCAAGGCTCGCCCCTCGCTGGTTATTTAAACTACTAATTAATTAAGGCTAGCCGCAAAATATAACAAGTATACCACATGGGTCAAGTCACCATTCGCAATGATGCTGCCCCGGTACGCCGTAAACTATCAATATCACGTCATGGAACATGAAGACAGTGACCGTGTGTCGCTGTCACAATGCGTACGCGCTGTCACTTCTGACAACACTCCGTTTTTTGTTTTTTTTTATTAGATTCGCGTATCGAAAGTGAACTAAAAGGTATTACACTCCTTACTAATCCTGGTCACGGCACCAGTTTAACCGTTCGGCTAATCTGCCCCCGCCTAAGGCGAGCCTAACGTGTTAATGATATGTAATAATTTCCATGTGAAATTCCTGGGCCTGCCGCGGGCTGCTGCGGCTCCTCCTCCCGTCTGCAGGTAGTCCATCGCCGTCGGTGTCCGCCCCGCGCGAAAGGCGGCCAGCCAGAGTTTCATCTACATACGCAATTCGCCGACGAGCGCGCCTATAGGCCTAAAGTTTCCCTACTTCTATAAGTTAGGTTATTTCAACTAGCTGGCTGTCCCCTCCGCATTTCGGTATATTAATTGTGTTACTGAATAATTCTAGAAGTACGCGTACGGCTAGGGATGCCGCCGCTGTCACTGATAATCAGTTCTAAGTTAATGTCGTTAATTTCCGCCTTGAAGTAACACTACGTTAAATTCTGTTATAGTCTGTCATTATATTCCCACAGATGGAGTAAGTAACTGCATAAGGCATACTTAGGCTTAAGGCCCTTAATTACATATAAAGCAATCGAATATCAGGTTTTCTATAGCGGTTAATCCACAATAATACTGGAGGATAGTAAAGAATGCAAGGAACGTCTCAGTCCACCTTCACGAGAGCTCACGACTTTATTCTTACCATAACTAACAAGGATACCAGCGAAATATGCATACCTATTTAAGGCGCTACTAACTCCCTTTTTCCTCCCGTGTGATTTGATTACCTTGGTTTTAGAATTTAGATAAGAAAAAGACCGAATATCGGCTGAAAATGACAGAGCGCGAATAAACACGTCTGCCGGGTCAGGCCCCGAACGCCCGACCATCTTCCGTTGCTTAGCTAGTCGCTAAGCAACGCTTTACCCCCGCGAACCGTCGCGTGCACATGCGGAAGCAATTTGCGCTCTCGTTGGACGAGTGCGCAAATTGCTCAAGGCGAGTAGACACGCCCACTTCACTGCCATAGGACTCTTGTCCCATGGGCTGGAGGCACTGCTTTCTCTATACAGGCTAAAGAGGTAATGATATCTTGTGTGGCTAGAAGGTGAGGGGTTAGGGTGATAGGTCACTGATAGGTGAGCAGGAGTCAATGCCAATAAAGCACAACATCCTCACTGTCTATCTTTCTGATTTGTCTTCCTTTCTTCCTTAGTATTGGTTAAGGAGTTGATAGTCGGTATTTGAATAACAGCATCACAGGTGATATGAAGGGCGAGAGTATTGTAGTATTATCTGGTGTTCATGCGGCCAAACCCAGTAATATTATAACAGGAAGCCCGCCAGTGGTCTGACTGACTAATTCGGCCAATTTGTTTTGGTCAGTATGTGTGGATGGGGAAAGGGGGTATGAGGGGGGGGGGGTCCAACAGCCAGGCGCGTTTATCCTGAAGTCCAATACTTTGTAGCTAACACAGTCGCATAAAGCATACATCTGGCAAGTTGCGAAGTATACGCGGATGAAAATGGTCTTCAACAAAAAACGCGAAAGTCTAGCCTAGATTATTACACCAACAGTGAATTTCCATGAAAATATCTCAAAAGTTTACCATTTAAAATAAAAGTAATATTGAACTAATGTAAAGTACATACTAGTGATCGATTTAATATATTTATCTCAGAAAAATTCAGAAATTCAAAACTTTAAAGTTTAATGTTCCATAAATACCTTATTCTGAAATTCGAGAGATTCTGAATTCCGAAATGAAACAAGGATTGCGGATAAGGGACTATGGACGTCTATTGGTATAACAACATATAAACCACCAAGTCGCCGGGCGAGGTGGTCGAATCGGTAGAGCGCAGGACTCCCATACGGAAGGTTGGGAGTTTATTTCCCGATCGAGTCAAACCAATGACTTACAAAATTGATACTTGTCGCTTCCTTGCCAGGCATCCGGCATTATTAGAATAGGACAAAAACTAGTCGGTTCAGTGTCAGGATAATGTGACTGAGTGGGATATTAGGTCATGGTACTGGTGGCCTGGTCTCAAGATGGGGCAGCACTATAAAGTTGCCATAAGTGCGCACTGTCGAAAGTCAGTTGCCCGTCCTGATATGACCTTAAATGTTGCCAGAACGTAAAACTGACACAATCAATCAACGAACAAACCACCATGGCAATCGAACTGAAAGTTCATCCAACACATAACACAGATAAATATATTTGAAAAGAAATGATTTCTATGCCTTTTAAATCCCAGCCTTTTCCCACCTACGCCTCTACCCACAATGCACCGCCATTTTCTCACACAGTGTGCCGCCAACTACACTACCCAGGGTGCACCCGAACAAGCCCACTGGCGTGTAAGTGCAACTGTTTCCCACCATGTGGCGTGACGACGAGAAGCTTTAAAAGGTCACCGCCAGATGTCGTCCCAATCACCGCCGCATGGGCCGCCCGCATCAACAAGTCACCGATTTCATTTAACTTGTGACAGTGCACACTCACGGCAACTTTTTACAACGCTGCCCCACTGGGAAACCAGGCTGGCTGCGCGATGACCCGATATCACACAAGTGACATCATCCTGATACTGAGCTAACCAGTCCTTGCCGTATCCTATTAGTGCGCAGGGCCAGGCTAGGAAGCGACAAGCACCCATTCTGCAAGTCATTGGTTTGATTTGGACGTAGTTCGGAGGTGTGTGCTTCCACATGGGAGGCCACACAGGGAAGCCAGCCAGCGCTCCAATTGATTCGGCCACCACGTCCAGTCCCCAACAATATAGCAGACAGGATTAAATAGCCCTTTTGGCTACCAATGCCTGACACGTCATCTGTCACAATCACAGTGCCACCTGTCGACTTAGTCAGGAAATGACAATGGCGCCATGGTTGCGATGGACCTTGTTAATGACAGTCAGATGAATAATTGAACGGCAGGAGACCAGTACATTATATAGTGGCATTTATTTTCTTTCAGTTCGTTACAGTTTCTGAGTCATAATGTTGAGATTTAGAGTTTGAGGTTTCCAGGCACTTAACCCTATAGAGACAAATTCTTACAGTAGTTGGGTTGGGTGGGACGGTGAATTTAGGCTGGAGAAGTACACGTCCGATCGATTGAAACGCTCTGGTCGAAGTAAATTTTGAATTTCTACTACATCACATTGTGTTTATATAAGAATTATGCTAGGTGGCATGTCGAGCGGTGGCCATTTACTTAGTTAACTGAGACAATGGTAGGGGGCGCCAAGGATCATGTCCATAGTTACTGAGTGTGGTGGTCTCGCACGCTCAATTACCTATTGTAGAATGGCTAAAGCTCGAATCTGTGGTTGTGTAGGCAGGCTATAGTGAAATCAATACAGACGAAGAGAAAGGAAGAGTATAAAGTGTGAAAGAAGAGAGAGAACCAAGCCCCTCTGGTTTATTATTTATATGGTAGATGGGTTCATTGTAGAGTATCACCTCACTCCTTTCCCCCAATGGGAACAAGCATTCTTGGCTGTACCAATCGGGATCCAGCATTCCTGGTCCCCATGGTTACCAGTGATCTGCCCACCACCACCAAGCTGTTCGGCTCCCTTGGCCACTACTTGCCTTGAGCCTGAGTGTGGTGATCCTCACTAGCAGAGGGGGGAGGGGGTAGGCTCTGAGTGCCCCTTACACACAGCCCTGCCAGCACTACTATGTCTCTTTACATCTCACTCAGGCACCACCAGCACCTACATATACACATACATGCACCTGGTCACATATACCCGATCAGTAATAGAATATTTGCATTACCCCCAATGCCGTAAATCAGAATATTTTACACCATGTTGCGAGCAACATGGACAATGCAATGCACACCTCGATTGAATCTTACAAATTTGTACCGGATCTCCGAAACGAGGATTCAAATATATACATGTTTGTTTGTTGTTGCTTTACATCCTAGCAACATCTAGGTCATATCAGGACGGGTACTGACTTGTGATAGTGCGTACTTATGTAGACTTCATAGTACTGCCCCACTGGGAGACCAGTGGGGCAGTACTATAAATCACCATGACCTGATATCCTACCCAGTCACATTATCCTGACAATGTCCTTGTCCTATCCTAATAATGCGAAGCACCTGGCTAGGAAGCGACAAGTAACAATTTTTAAGTCATTGGTTTGACTCGACCAGGGTTTAAACCCACAAACCCATGGGACCAAAAACAGGAGACGGACGCTCAACTCATTCGGCCATCGCGTCTGGTTGAATATATACATGTAATATATAATGTAATATATACATATGTATACAATTAAATATATATAATAAATATAATATATTATGTGGATATAAATAACAGTGTCCCTTTTAATGTTTCTCTTTGTCCATCTTAACATCCACGATATTTGCATCCTTGCCAAAATTAATTTTGCATGGTTGCACTTCAAATATCTCAAAAGTTAGCCATTTCAAATATAAGATACTTGAAGCTGAAGTAAGGTTCATTATAATGATCAACCTAATATATCAATCTTGGAAAATGCCAGAAACTCAAAACCATCGGATTATGCAACTTTAAATGTAAGGCAAGCGACAACAATAAAAAACAGTCTGGCCGAGGCCATGTTCAGTGGACATGGGTAGGCGACTCTGTAATGATGGAGTGATTGCATTCGCAATCGAACTGCGCGTTGGAAATTAGAATTAGTGAGAATGGTGGATCTGTTCTGAAATCTTTGTTCCCATAACCGAATGATGATGACCAATCAGATTCCGCGTTACGCAGTTATCAAATTAGTCGCTGTGAGTCCTTTCATTAAACGAGGGCTTTAATCGACTTAACTTTGTTCAGGTTGATATCCTGGCAGCAGTTAAGGTCATATCAAAACGGATACTAATTTGTGGCACCCTCCACATTGCTGATGGTTTGGTAGTGCTGTCCCACTCAGATACGTGTCCCACTGGGAGATCAGGCCGCTGACACCATGACCCAATATCCCACTCAGTCACATTATCCTGCTATTGACTTAACCAGTCCTTACCCTATCCTAGGTAATTAATGCTGAGTGCCAGGCTAGGTCGTGACAAGAATATCTTGTGTCGGTAATTGGTTTGACTCGACCAGGATTCAAATTCCTGACGAAAGGCCTGCACTCTTAAGCCCCTGTCACACATCACCGGATTGGAGGAAACAGAAAGAAACCGAACAAAGTCCATTGATAGTCCAGTTTGTGTCCGTACAACTTTTGAACATGCACAAAACTTGAGACGGATGCCGCCGGATTGACATCTACGGTTCTTGTCCGGTTTAAGTTCATTTTGTCCATTGGCTATTTGTTCATGTCCGTTTCATGTCTGTTTCATGTCTGTTCGTCCACCGACCTTTGACCTGATATCGCAATATTTTGACACATTTTAATACATTTTGATACTTATTACGCCCGGACTAGACAATTCTGTCCGTTGGTCAATCCGCTGATGTGTGACAGGGGCTTTAGCGATTCAGCCACAGTGTCCGCTACTCAGGGTTGAAAGCCGTTGCTACGGTGTGGCTACGCCGTTGCCACGCCGTTGCTACGCCGTTACCACGCCGTTGCCACGCCGTTGCCACGCCGTTACCACGCCGTTGCCACACCGTCGAAAGAACCAAATAAACTTTGACTGTAAATGTACACTTACAAATATGCACGCAATGTGAGCCAGTTATATCGGAACCTCTTATTAATTTGTTTATGTTTTTTAATCATGAATAATCGAGGACACGTGTATAAAATACACTCCTGTGTATTCATGAGGGCACTCATAAAATATTCATGAAGCAATTACAAATCCCCACGGGTCCCAGAGTGAAGACACTGCTTGCCATCTTTGATGTCCTCCAGCATGCATCTTTTGGGCAGAGCTTATCGTGTTGCAGGTGACTCCAGCTGCTTGCTGTAAGGAAGCATTATTTCGCATATATAAATCTTATTCATCCCAACAGAAATGTTATGTCAGCTTGTATTCACTACATAGCACACCCTCCCCTCGAGCACTACAACATACCGCCAGTTTTTGTTTTTTGTTGTTGTTTTGGGTTCATTAATTTGTTGTTTGTTGTTGCTTTACGTCCTAGCAACATCTAAGGTTATATCAGTAGGGGAGCTTCGTTAAGTTATGTAAATAGGAGTAGGCTAGTCTAGTAGCAAAGACCCTATAATACTAAGGCGGCTCACTCCCTATCTCTCCCATGGTAATGTCAATTTCGCAGTGCCACCTTGTGGTGGGTTTGATCAGCCCGGCAGCTGGTTGGTGTTTCACATGTAAACACATACAATTATATTATACATGAGATAGGTAAGTATGAATACACATCAATATGAAATTGCTATGAACAAATACACATCATCATCATCATCATCATCATCATCGCCATCATCACACATCTTTCACATTCATTTATACATTTATATATATAATATAGCAACTGTTTAACCAAGAGAACAGCCAGTGCACCAAGTGGTAGGTTTGATCATTTTGATTACACAGTACAGGCTGAGTGACCCGTCTTAGTATTATATATAGTGTCTTTGCTAGTAGTATTAGTAGAAAAAATATAACACATATATCCCAAGAAAATCCCAAAAAAATAACTTAGACTACTAACCAGACCAACCAATCTATCTGCCGCTGAAATGCAGGCAATCAAATACCTTATCAGCAGCTACTGTGTGATAAGATAACACCAACACTACAGCTGGCCAGCATTGAAAACAAGCCTGAATACCTAGGCTTATATGTTATGGACAGTATAAATACAGCCTCATGAAAAAAAGTGATTAAGCAGGGGAATTTTCAATGATGGAAAATTGCTCTTCCTCTTTCCACTGCTCCTTGCCCTTTCCCAGGAATGGTGAACGCCCGGCTAGGTAGCGACAAGTATAAATATTTAAGTCATTGCTTTGACTCGACCAGGGTTTTCACATGCGGGTTCTAACCTGACATCCTACCAAAATGTGAGGTGGGGGCGCTCCACTCATTCTGCATCCCTGGTATAGTTTTAAAGTAATACCTCCTCTAACCGACCACCTCCACATATCGACCACTCCCCTATATCGGTTGATTCATTTGGGTCCCAACAATACCATTGTAACCATATTCTAACTCCCTAAACTGACTTTACCTTTCTAAACCGACCACCTCTCTAAATTGACCACTTAAAAAACAGTTTATGCTATGGACAGTATAAATACAGCCTCAATAAAAAAAAAAAAATGTTTAAGTTTATTCATTGAATAAAGTCTTTGTGAGCGGCGTGGCACTGGTCTTCCAGCCATGTGACAATACAGTTATTTACAATATATGTATATGTGGTCTGATATTGTCATCCGCAGCTAACTCAAAGTCGGTCCCAATGTTGGTCAATTTAGAAAGGTTTGACTGTAGTTTTATTCCACACCGGAAGTGAATGCGCTGACCCAATGAACCCTCTAGTTCAAAATGGATGTCAATACCATTTGGCAGAACCTTTCGTTCGAGAGGCATCGTTAAAAGCGCCTCCAGGACCCACTGAAATGCTCTAGTTGGCAACATCTAAGTTCATATCAGGACAGGTACCGACTTGTGACAGTGCACACTCATGGTCACTTTATAGTGCTGCCCCACAGAGAGACCAGGCCCCCAGCACCTTGACCTGATATCCCACTCAGTCACATTATCCTGACACTGAGCCAACCAATCCTTGACCTATCCTAATGTTTGTTTGTTGTTTGTTTGTTGTTGTTTTACGTCCTAGCAACATCTAAGGTCATATCAGGACGGGGCTATCCTAATAATGCTGAGCGCCTGGCTAGGAAGCTGAAATTATCAAGTTTTAAGTCATTGGTTTGACTTGACCAGTGTTCGAACCCGTGGGTTCGAATCCCACGATCTACCACAACGGGAGACGGATGCTCAACTCATTCGGCCATCCCGTCTGGTCATATATGCTCTATATTCCCATTAAGGAGCCCCGGGGACCAGTTAGCGTAACGCCGAGTGGAACGGGAAGTGACGTTTTACAGACGCTGCTGCGGAAAACATGCTCAGTGTATAGGCCTACTGGTCCCTATGGAGTGACGCTGTTGTAGTTGAGGACGCAGACAAAAATGGTTAAACCTGGATGGATCCGTTTGGTCAAACTTGCATTGTCCGAATGAAACATAATTTTGGGGGAACGGGACGTAGCTCAGACGGTAGAATGTCCACCTATGAGGGTATGGGTCATGCGATCAATCCTGCTCAGTGGACCCATTTGCAGTTTGGGCTATTTTCCGTTCCAACCAGTGGCCCGGAACTGGTTCATCAAAGGCTGTGGTATATGCTGTCCTGTCTGTTGGAAAGTGCATATAAAAGACCCCTTACTGTGTATCGGAAAGAGTAGCCTATATGGCGGCAGCGTGTTTCCTCCAAAGAAATATGGTAGAATGACCATATGTTTGATGTCCAATAGCCAATGATAAAAATGAATGTGCTCTCGAGGCATCGTTAAATAAAACAAACTTCTTTTTTATAAACATAATTTTGTCAAAACCAAAACACTTACTGATATTTGATACTATAATTCAGGACAGGAGGCGGACTACATAGTATGGCAATTTATTCAAGAAAGGCAATGTAAGTCAAGTAGTGTAATCAGAGGTGAGTAGATCAATGTTAAGTTTATAGGTCATTAAGGCAATGTAAGTGTAATGGATAAAGTAGTGAATGTTCAAAGTCAAATGTCATATCGCGGTAAGGTCATTTATCGTTAGTTAGAGTCTTAAGTGACCCAGGCCTCAACCTTATCGGAGAGTTGGGTGGGTGGGACGGTGAGAGTAGGTCTTGTCGGTGTGGTTGCAGGAGGAGAAGTGGCCGAGGTGATGGGGAGGCGGAAGGAAGGAAAGGGGAGGGGGGGGGGGCGGCGGGAGGGCGGCAGCGGCTGGACCAGCGGCGGGACCAGCGGGGAAAGGAAGTTGTGGTGGCGGCATCTGGAGGGAGTGGGGTGAGTGAGGGAAGGGGGGTGGTGGCGCCATCTAGGTGGGTGAGGGTGTGGGGGAGTGGGTGAGTGAGTAGGAGGGGTGGTAGGGCAGGGGAAGGAGGGTGTGTGGGGAGTGGGTGAGGAGTAGGAGGGGCGGTAGGGCCGGGCGAGGGTGGTCGCCCGCCTCCCCCGAATTACCCATATTGCCACAGCAATATGGACATCTCCAACTTAGATACTGGTGCATTAACTAATGATTTCACCAGACGGGATAGCCGAATGAGTTGAGCGTCCGTCTCCTAGCCAGGTGCTCAGCTTTATTAGGATATGGCAAGGACTGGTTTGCTCAGTGTCAGGATAATGTGACCGAGTGGAATATCAGGTCATTGCACTGCCGGCCTGGTCTCCCAGTGGGCCAGCACTATAAAGTTGCCATGAGTGCACACTGTCACAAGTCGGTACCAGTCCTGATTTGACCTAAGATGTTGCCAGGACATAAAACTCCAACAACCAACTAATCATTTTGGACAGCATAGGACGAATAATCAGTGAATTTATGATACCATCCCGTTGGACACATACTTTGAGAAAGCCATTAAGCGGAGACACCAATTAGGTCAATGTCATGACGTGATTAGCCTTGCCCTCATTCTGAGTACCATGTGTAGCTTAACTCAGGTTCCAGGATTAGTAGGTCAGCCCAAATGAATTGGCCATCGCGAGATGCAAATCACGCTCATAGCTACACAAGTTTTGGCAAGCTTGTCAACATTATTTGGCTTCTTACCGTTCAAATTACTCCTAAGTTAGCAACTTTTCATCAGAGTTACTCCAGATTAATGAACAGTAGGTTATTATGGTCATGCTGATGATATATTTATCTGAAAAATAAGGGGACAATTAAAAAGCTGTTGGATTAGCCGTTGCCACGGTGTCGTGGGTTCACTTTACTGAGCCGTCCCGTGTATCTATGGATTATGCTCCTGCATATCCCTGCCTCTGCTGCTCCTTGGCTTATGCTCCTGCATAACCACGTCTGCTGCTGCTGCTTGTTGCCCAGTGAGTCCCCCAAGGAATGAACAACACCATCGTCCTTTGAGCTTCAGTGTGAAACTGGCTTTCATCATCATCATGCTGTCGGTCGCGATGCGACAAAGACTGCTTTCATTACTTGACTGCCGCTCTCCATTGTGCGGTTGTACATTTCATGAAAGCTGCCTGCAAAAGTGGTGAAGTGCTGCTGGCTTTTGCAAGTTACCAGCGGCACTCTCTCGGGGAGCAAATAGAGGTTTCACACCGGCAAGAACATGTCAAGACAGGCGCAAAACTATTTGTCCCTGCAGTGGCTGGTCGGGAGATGTTGCGAGTTCCATACATCAACCACCCTTAATGCTGCCACAGTGACATGGTTTTCTGTTTAGGGTTTGCTCCCTTAGCCTTCAATGGTTCTACACTCCCTTTATATACCCTTTCTGTTTACCACTTTGCCTCTGGACTATTGTGTCCTCAGATCTCCTGCATGCATCCTTTGGGATGGTCATGGCCTCAGCTCCAACTCATGCGTCCTTCAATGTGTTCGTGGGTACTCAAGATAAAAACAAACCGAGTCGTCCTTCCCTGTATTCTGTTTAACAGTCGCTATTCCATGTATTTCCGACGCTTTCTAATCAGCAGAATCAGTACAATCAGTACCCACACACCCACAGCATCCCCTCCTGTGCATCCACCCCGGCCCACACTCTGGCCAACATCCATCCCACCTGTGCCCTTGATTGAGTACTCCAGCCTGGTTCATGACGGGTCAACAGGCCTCCCTTCCATCACTGAGTTTCCTGCACGGAGTCTGCTAGTTACTTATTCATAACTATATACTGTAGATTTAATGTTCAAATTGAACCAAAATAAAGACACTATGCACTCATGTCTTTACACTCCTCCCCCACTGAAAGTTTTTAAGCTACTTGTCTTCAAAACTCCAACCACGATACCCCTCACCATCAGCTGACACTCCCGCAAAGGTACTTTAAGATTGCACCCAACCAAAAAGAATTAAAACAACGTTAACTGGAATCAAAACCATGGCACACGATACGAGTTACATTGTCAACCTCAACTGGAATCAAAACCACTGCAAGCGATACAGAATAAAACATAAATGCAATGCAAATGTCCTCCTTTTCCTCCATTCCCAAGTGAAAACGAACATTCTTCATGGTTAGATTCACCAGTGGCGCTGCAACCCTCACACATTGTCTATAGTAACCAGCCATCCCCAAAAATGATCTCACCTCCTTCACACCAGACGGGATGGCCGAATGAGTTAGAGCGTCTGTCTCCCATGCTGGTAGATCATGGGTTCGAACCCTGGTCGAATCAAACCAATGACTTAAAAATGTATACTTGTCGCTTCCTAGCCTGGCGCTTGGCATTATTAAGATAGGGCAAGGACTGGTTGGCTCAGTGTCAGGATAATGTGACTGAGTGGGATATCAGGTCATGGTACTGGCGGCCTGGTCTTCCAGTGGGGCAGCACTATAAAGTCGCCATGAGTGTGCACTGTCACAAGTCGGTACCCGTCCTGATATGACCCTAGGTGTTGCTGGACATAAACAACAACAAACAAACAAACAAACACTTTGTGGCGGATACAATTCGGAAATTGCCTTAGTGTTTTCCGGATTGCATGCAATGCCCTCTGCACTAACCACATACCCAAGCAGCTGTACCATGGGCACACCCAGATAGCACTTACTTGGTTTTAGTTTTAGTCCGTGGGTCTTTAGTGAAGTGAAAACCATATCTAGGTTGTTGTTGTTGTTGTTGAAGATTTATACTGCCTATCATGGATAAGCCTGAATAGGCTTGTTTTCACCATTAGACAGTTTGTCGATAGAAAGCCCGAGCCTACACTTTTACCAACCCAAGGGATTTTTTAACTCCAACACCACATAGACATGGTATGAGAGCAACTGGCCTTTGATGACGCTTTAAGTTATACACAGCGGTGGAAATCCAAATTGGCAGAGGTGGGGGCACAGGGAATCTAACCACTGACCTTCAGATTAAGAGTCCGACCTAGAAAAAAGTCAGACACTCTAACCACTCCGCCACAGAGAACATTCCTGCTGTGATTTGGAATAGACAACAATGTCATCGATATATACCATAGCAAAATCACCCACCATGTCTCCTAAGACTTGTTGCATTGTTCGCTGGAGTACTGCGGGTGCGTTTGCCAACCCAAATGGCATCCGATTGAACTCGTACAAACCCCGATGACACACGAATGCAGTCTTTTCTATGTCACTCTCCTTGACATGTATTTGCGAGTATCCCGATATCGACCTGTCGTCTGAGGTTGGTCATCACTTTGCAGAATCGGTCCCGTCAGCTGCTGACGCCCATATTAAAGGTGCATAGTCCGATGGTTTTGAATTTCTGTATTTTTTCTGAGATAAATATATTAGATCGATCACTAGTATCTACTTTATATTAGTTCAAAGTTACTTTTATTTTAAATGGTAAACCTTTGAGATATTTTGAGTGCAATG
>CM059189.1:106202291-106236789 GCA_030323885.1 Branchipolynoe longqiensis | reverse complement strand
TACAGTATAAACCCGCTAAACCAAGCTCGGTTAAACCAAACGATCGGTTAATCCAAACTTTTTTCGGTGGCCTGGCAAAATACTACCATTTATCATATAAAAAAGTTGGTTAAACCAAAGTTGGTTAAACCAAAGTCGGTTAATCCAAACTATCGGTTAATCCAAACCAAATTGTCGGACCCCAGGCCACTTCCAGTACAGCTAAACCAAACTTTCATGTGGTTATAATGTCATCTGAGACTCCGCCGACTTGTTTATATGATGAATGGTAGTATTTTGCCGGGCCGCTGAAAAACGTTTGGATTAACCGATCATTTGGCTTAACCAAGCTTGGTGTAACGGGGTTATACTGTGTATACATAGAAAACAATAATCAAAGTGTCCACATATATTGTATATTACATTCATAATGCACCCACGTTTTTGCCAAAGCCAAGTCAAAGTCGAAGCCAAAGCTCGGTTAAACCAATGATCGGTTAATCCAAACAAATGTCTAGGGTCCCTTCTAGTTTGGTTTAACGGGGTTATACTGTACATGGAATAAGTATATGGTATGCAATTTTATGCTTGGATGCCACACCAATCGCTATATGTATTCATTCATTTCACTTTCAAATATATGGAATCATGCTAATACGTCAACATCCATTTTCTTTGTTAACACATCTACATAACGCGTGATGTATGCCACTTCTGTGCATATGGAATCTTAGCTTTAGTTGCAATAGATGCCACAATCAAGTAAAGCTGCATAGTGAAGCTACTAATACTATTCAGGAGATGAAGTTTGGTTTGTTGGTTTGTTGTTGTCTTACGTCCTAGTAACATCTAAGGTCATATCAGGAAGGGGTATTCAATGAGGAATGCCGAGCACTAGGGCTACATTCAGTTTGTTTGTTTGTTGTTGTTTTACGTCCTAGCAACATCTAAGGTCATAGCAGGAACCGGTATTCAATGAGGAATGCCGAGCACAAGGGCCACATTCAGGGTACGCCTCCAAGTTTACTCTGAGACGGCTCCACAACGTCTTTTTGGCCTATATGCATTCAGGGTGCGCCTCCGAGTCAACTCTGATAGGTTGCGCTTTTCAGATAGGAGAGCAAAAAGCGGCTCCAAAATTGCCGCCCGATTCAGTGGTTTCAGCCAATCAGAGCTGTTATTTTCAATTGCAAATGGATGCACCCTATGGGGACCACCATTTTTGTGGCACCCAGCAGTTAAAGTCGTTCAGAATAGCGCAACATCTGGAATATATGCGAGGTGCCTCCGAGATGTGCCCTGAACGCGGCCCTGATGTAAGGTAAGAGTCTAGTAGTACCTTGAAAGTCCTGGTAGAGGGAGCTGTTGTCTCCATAGAATCTTGACGTAGCCGCCTCGTCTGAGTAGAACACGAAACGCTCTCCTTTATCACCCACTGGCTTCTACAGGATTTAATTAATGTCGAGTTCAACAGTAAAATGGCAGGCTTTGAAGGCCAAATAAGGTTTGAGTATTGTACAACAGTGAACATTAGCAATATCAACAATATATATAAACACTTTCAGAAGGTATGGCTGGGTCGGCTAATCAGAGCAAGACAGATGGGAGAGGGAAGAAGGAGAACCACAAAAGGCGAGAGCGCATGAAACATCAAGAGATTGACAGAGCAACTGGGAGAGAGATTGAGAGAGCAAGAGATAGCTACCGGAAGAAAGGGGGGAGAAAGGATGAGCGAGAGATAGCAAGAGAGAGCGAGCAAGCGAGAGCGAGAGAGAACATGTGAGAGCAAGAGAGAGCAAAAGAGTGAGAGAGAGCAAGTCAAAGAGTGAGTGTGAAAGAGAGGGAGAAAATGAGAGAGAGAATCAGAGCGCGATATACAGAGAGAGCACGGGAGAGTGAGAGAGTACAAATGCAAAAAAAAAGAGCAAGAGAGAGTGAGTGAAAGCAAGAGAGGGAGTGAGAGGAAAAGGAGAATGAGAAAGCAGGAGTGAGGGAGAGAGAGTGACAGAATATGAGAGAGGAGAGAATAAACAAAAGAGTGTCAGACATACATGTGAGTAGGACAGGGTACGATGTTCTTATCTATGTAAAACAAAAACAAAATAACAAATATCCATCTTGAGGAGAGCAAGGATGTGCCACCTCACTAACATATTTATTTTAAATGAACTTTTTCTTAAATGAGACTATTAAATTTGACTTCAAATTTAGTTTTCCTTTGTCACAATTTTCATGATTGTAAGGTTTTACCTTTATCATAAGTGTCACGTGACACATAACTGATTGGGAGCTTCCACATTCTGTGTAGAAGTGATGATTAAACAATAATACAACAGAATGAAGATTGAACACTTCTCGTTGTGGCTCTTGCTGCAGACGTGGTGTTAAACAACCACCAATGAATCAGCCATCAACTCGCCTGGCCATTGCTATTGGCCATTGTTATTGGCCATTGCTACTTGCTGATCGTATATACATGCAGTAGAAGAGAAGTCTATTGCTAGATTTCCAGGGACGAAAAGTGCCTATGGAGGGAACCAAAAAAATGCAGGCAGGCCGAACCAAAACGAACCTTAATAAAGCAGGGAGAACATTTCTATCTGTCGTATATACATGCAGTAGAAGAGAAGTCTATTCGTAGATTTCCATGGACGAAAAATATCACGATTTTGTTCCGTCCTATATAAATGCCGTACTATAAAAACTCTATGCGTAATTTATCGTGAGTAACGTAACGTAAGTGGATAAATAAATAAATGAATAAATAAATATATTTATAATGTAAGTGGATAAATAAATAAATAAATGAATGAATAAATATATTCCAGTAAAGACAGAATTGTCCTCTCCTGTCCTGTCCCGTCCAGAGAGAGGTTTATGTAGGCTCAGTCTTTTCATATAACCAACATTGGACGAAATATGTAGGCTCAGCCACCCTCCCAGCAGCCAACTTTGGGTCCTCTGTAGGCTATTGTAGGCTCAGTCTACTTAAAGTTAAAGACCAACATGGGGTGTCAGGACCCCTCCTGTAATGAACAACAGATATTTAAGGGAAACGGGCACCGCTTTCCCTTAGGTAGAGTGAGCCGTACATAAGGAGGGTGAAATACTGCGCAGTGAACTGTTCCTACAAAAGTCATTGAGTCACTTGTTGACTATTTATACGTAGAGTCAGTAAGCTGTATGACTGCAGGCTGGGTGTTCTGACACTGAGTGTAACACGGCTCACTGTATTGCCATGATGTTGAAATATGTATGGTTATAACTGACGCTTTGAAGTCCCTTCATTCCTGTCCTTTTGAATTCATGAACAATTGTTTTATACACGTGGTGTTCTCTGTGGTAGAATGGTTAGAGTGTCTGACTATTTTCTAGGTCGGACTCCTAATCTGAAGGTCGGTGGTTCGATTCCCTGTGCCCCCACCACCTCTGCCAATTTGAATTTCCACTGCTGTGTATAACTTACAGCGTCATCAAAGGCAGGTTGCTCTCATACCATGTCTATGTGGTGTGGGAGGTTAAAAATCCCTTGGGTCGGTAAAAGTGTAGGCTTGGGCTTTCTATCGACAAACTGTCTAATGGTGAAAACAAGTCTATTCAGACTTATCCATGATAGGCAGTGTAAATCTTCAAGAAACCCCCCCCCCCAACAAAAAAAACCCACAATATATCGGTCGGCAAATGGAGTAAACAAAGGAAAGTTCTTACCTCTTTGAGAATGCTCTGACTGGGGATTCCAGCCGAATCGCTCTGATAGGAGTGTGTTCTATCAACTAAATAGACAAATTAAAGGCATTTGTTATTCATTGTGTGGGTACAGTTATCAGACGCTAGACAGTATATTATGTGAGTATTAAAAAAACCCAGGATATATAATCTATTATAATTTATATGTATGTAATTTGCACCAACTCCCCCATTAAGGTCCTGGTTAGGTTCGTAAAGTTTGGCATTAACTGAAACAATGTTAAGTGAAACCCATTAAAAAACATAATCTATGTTTGTCAACAGGCTATATATTATATTATGTGAATATAAAAACTACAGACTATGCATCTACTGCATGTGTATACATATCACAGGCTATATAATGTAGCACATCAGTACATGTATTACAAGTGCTATAGCATGTATTATGTGAGATTTATTATTGTGAGTATTAATAGTACAGGCTATATATATATATATAATCTGTTATGCGAATATAAACAATATTTCAAGCTTCCCAAACCTGTTATGCGAATATAAAAGATATTACAAGCTACTCAAACATGTTATGCAAATATAATACATATTATAAGTTACCCAAACCTGTTATGCGAATATATATATAAAAATATTAACATCTACCCAAGCGGGTTTGACAACAACAAAAGAATTCCATTCCCTAATGCCCAGTACACACCTCCCACATAAAACCTAAAACTGCCCGTTTCGCGACTAAGTTTGAGTTTTAGTCGGTTTCAGTCTTTAGGTGTGTGACCCCCTAATACACCTGAGGCTTCCGATTCGCGTATAAAACTCAGTTTTAGGTTTTATACGGGAGGTGTGTATGGGGCTTTATAAGATTCGACAAATGAATCGGGCAGTAAGTCGCCAAGCGCAAGGCTCTGGTGTGTTAGGGGGGTCACACACCTAAAGACTGAAACTGACTAAAACTTTGTCGGGAAATGGGATGGGTCGGGTTGTGACTGGTCCCGTCGGACAGTCAGTTTTAGCGCGTGAATCGTATACGGGAGGTGTGTACCAGGCTTAAACTAGCCATACGAGAAGGCCAACCACTGTCATCGCCACCTGTCAGTGTAATACAATAATACCACAGGCGCCACCTCTGTTCCACCCCCTGCACTACTCAGACCCACACCGAGCCGAAGCTGTCAGTCGACCACAGTGTTTTATTGTTAATAAAAAAAGTTGATATAGTTGAAAGAGGGTTTTTTTTGGTTAGTCGGGCGGGTCGGTGGAGGTGGGGGGGTCCCCTCAAGTTGTAGGTCACCCGTCTGTGATCTCTGATGGTCTGTTTCCCCCCACGAGGCGATATTATGATGTTGTAAGCATCCTTATAGGATTTACCTTTTGGGGGTTTTACGTCCTAACAGTGTGTAATGTCATAGCAGGAGGACTTGTGGCGGTGCACAGTCACGACGATTTCATAGTGCTGTCCCACTGGGAGACCAGGCCGCCAGTACCATGACCTGATATCCCACTCAGTCAGATTATGCTGATATTGAGCTAACCAGCTCATGTCCTATCTTACTAATGTTGAATGCCAGGCTTGGTGACAGGAGCAATATGTATATATATGAATACATTATACGTATATATATATATATTGGTCTGCACTGACCTCTCAGGCAAGAAACCACATAGACAGTTAGGCGTGGGTGGTGATATCAGGGAACCTAGGTGGTGTAATGGTTAGCACACTACCCCGGAATGCAAGATATGTAGGTTCAATTCCTGCTCTTGGTGCAATATATCCCATTTTCATCACCTCCCACCCATGACACTGGTGCCATGACCAGGATCCTGTACAAGCTACGTGGTGTATGGTTGTTGAACCTACCATGTGTATGTATATAAATATAAGTGCATTAACTGTATGTATGTAAGTGTAAGCATTAAAGGACTTAATGACATAAACCATTTAAAAGACTTACAATTCCAGGGGGGGGGGGGGGGGAGTGTGGTGGTCTGCATGTACCTCTCACGTCTCAGGCAAGGAACCACATAGACAGGTAGACATGGATGGGGTGATGTCATCAGGGAGCCTAGGTGGTTTAATGGTTAGCGCAATAGCCCGGAAGGCAAGAGATGTGGGTTCGATTCCTGCTCTCGGCTCAGTATGTTCAATTTTCATCACCCCCCCCCCCTATGACATATATGTATATATATATTAACAAAGCCGGTATTGTTAAAGTTGCATAGTCCGATGTTTTTGAGTTTCTGTAATTTTTCTGAGATAAATATATTAAAGTTGCATAGTCCGATGGTTTTGAATTTCCGTATTTTTTCTGAGATAAATATATTAGATCGATCACTACTATCTACTTTACAATAGTTCAAAGTTACTTTTATTTTAAATGGTAAACTTTTGAGATATTTTGAGTGCAAACATGGAAAATTAGTTGTTGCAAGCTTGCCAAAACTCTGACACCATAGACTTCTGCAGTAACAGGTTCTGTTAATTTGACTCAGTATTGCCTTCTACGCAGAAACAAATGATTAATAAGTGCATCAGTATCTAAGTTAGATATTTCAAATCAAATCTAGATAATTGGTTTGGTTTTGAAAATTTTATATTTCATTGGACTATGCGGCTTTAAGCTGATTGTTATAATCTGCCTTACTTTAGCTTCAAGTACTGCTTATCTTAAACAGCTAAGTTTGAAGATATTATAAGTGCAAATATGTCAAATTAGTTTTGGCAAGCACGCCAAAGCTCTGACACCATACGCTTTAGCATTAACAGGTTCTATTACATTGCCTCACTATTCCCTTATATGTAACAACAAATGCTTAATATTAATAACTGCATCAGTATCAACATTAGATATGTAGAATCAAATCTAGATAATCGATTTGGTTTTGAAAATGTGATGTTTCACCAGACTATGCAGCCTTAACGTAGGTTCTATATATAAGTCATAATACAAGCATCACACATTGCTACATTGTACTTGATGCTTCAGGACTGGCCGACGAGGATGTCTCTATTCTAATGCCCCGGTCACATACACGTTAGTGGACCTAGTTGAATGGTGCAGTCACACTACGATGTAATGGCCAACGCGAGTCCGATGTGGGCGACTTTCGAAAAACCCGACGTGATATGCAAATACGGGGCCAAGTTGGGCGACACCATGGCATGGTCGATATGGGTATAACGTCATCGGAACGAGAGAGGACGTAGAAGAAATTAATTTGGCGAACGAGATCATAATGTGGCGCTAACGTGGTCGACGTGATCATGATGGGGCTTCGACAAGGCTCCGAAGATACTCGGACGGCGTCGGAACAACACCGGAACGGGGCTTCGACGAGGCTGTAACGGGGCTTCGACATGACCATAACGGGGCTTCGACGAGACTCCGACGTTGTCGAAATGACACCGGAACATGGTCTAGTAACTGCCCCACCCAATGTTCAGACGACGTTCAGACAACGTTCATACGACATTCAGACGATGTTCAGATGATGTTCGGGCGACGTTCAGATGACGTTCACACCACACTAGATGATCGTCATCGACGTCGATGACGACAGCATGGACGTGAGGCGACGTTGACCTGACGTAGATGACGTGGTCATAACGAGAGCCTAGCATGAACGTAACGTGACGTGAACGTCTTATCAACTCGTCGAGCTGGTCAAAGTTTTTTCAACATGTCCAAAACCTCCACGTCCTCCGACGAGAGTCGACGAGAATGAACGTGATGTGATGAGAGCTTAACGTGACTGTAACATGACTTTAACGTGACCCGACGTAATGACGAAAAGTCACCCACGTCGGAGTCACGTTGGCCATTACGTCGTAGTGTGACTGCACCAGAACGTAGATAGAATAACATGGGTGAAACATGGGTGAAACATGCTGTCACTATGTTCAAATACGTTAAGGTACGGCAGGTTTTAGTTGATGACCCACCTAATGGTATGGATAAATACGTCTAGCTAAGTGTTTATTTACCGTATCCAATTTTTTATTTTACCACAGTTGTATTCTTTTTTGGCATACATTTCTGTGTTCTATTTTACCTGTTTGAAATGTAATTTTGTACTTGTATATGTTTAACCACTACATGACCTCCAATAGCCGATGCTTACTTTTAGATCTGGGAGGAGGGGGTCGTTAAACACACAAACAAAGATAAGTATTTTGATTTTGAAAATGTGAAGCTTTTATCGGACTATGCAGCTTTAATCAACTAATTAATGATAAGTTCAGCCTACGTTACTTTTCCCGAAAAGAAATAAATTAAATTAAATAAATAAATAAATAAACGCGTGTCACCGGGGAGAATAACTGAAAATAACTGAAAAACACACCAGGTGGGGCTTGTTTAAGGATGACCTTGAGTTTGTGGGTCAGTGTGACCTTGAGCTCCTGCGTCTGGTTCACCACCAGTTCCTCGACGCGCCCTATTTGTGACGTCATCGCGTCGAGGCGTGACGTCAGCTTATCGAGGACGCTCATCATGGCCGCCATGGAAGGATTGGAGGCGTGTCCCGCCTGCTTCCTCCCCTTCCACCTGGTGATATTCACGTCGTGTTCCCATGGCAACAGGTCGCCCGAGCCTGTCTGAAATGGGATGGAAATATTGTTTCAATTCGGAGTGGGCGTTGCAGGTTTGTTGGGATTTTTTTCCTTTTTTTGTGGCTTTTTGTTATTGTTGCTTTTTTCCCCCTTTTTTGTGGCTTTTTGTTATTGTTGCTTTTTTCCCCCTTTTTTTTCTTTTTGCCAATTTGTGATTTTATTTTTGCCTTTTTTTTGTTTGCTTTTTCCACACTTTTGCAAGGGGATTTTGTGGGCGTGAATCTCGGTTACTTTATCAGATGTTAATATAAGAAATACTCAATAATTCAATTTAGTTAAAGCTCTTTCTGCACTAAATCAGACTCATCACTTCGAATTAGGTACTAAGTAGCAAATTTTGACAAAATGAGCTACATACATATTCATATTCCTTCGGATAATAAGCTCCATTTTAAATAAAACTCTCATTTCTGTATCCTGTCTGGTGATGATGGAGATATCGCCATTTGATACCAGGATTCTCCGGTTTATTTATAATAAACTAAATATCTATCGTGACTGATTGTTCAATGCCACCACGCCCTCCGACTTAATGCCCGCTATGATGTGATGCACCACAAATATAGGCGCATTGTCCATATTGCTGCGGCAATGTGGGTAATTCGGGACCGAGCCGGAACAGACCCTCCTTACCCCTGCACCCCTTCCTCCCCCGGCTCACCAACTACCCTCATCCCCTCCCTTAACTCCAGGCGGTGACACCGCCGCGCGCGCCGGAGCCGCCATCTGTACCCGTTGACCCCTCTGACGTCACTTCTGCCGCCCATGCTGCCCATCCGCACTTCTCCACCAGACCCCGGACCAGCAACACATATTTTTTACCGGCCGACCCGACCCTACTTTAACGATTAGAGGGTTGAGGCCCGGGTCATCAAGAGACTTTGCACACTTACCTATTCGATTACCTATTCTTACCTTCTCGTTGATCCTTACCCTGTATTGACTACCATTGCTCATAATAAATATTCCATACTATGTAGTTCCGTCTCGTGTCCTGAATTATCAGCAAAGACAATAATGTATAACAAGACACGGCACTCAGCGCTTTCCCGTGAAATACAGCAAGCACGGTAATTTACTTAATGAGCCACCAAATTTGAGGCGGTAATATGAGTTTGAAAATAACCAGACATTTATTTCGGATGAAAACAAGTCTGTACTTTGAGGAAGTCAGCAATACTTGGATAAGTGTAGCGCAAGTCGGCGACAGGGCCTTCCTTAAACTAGCACAGTAACGCAGTACCATGAATGTCTGAAAGACCAAATTGGCCTAACCTGCTAACATAAGCAGAGTAGCGACATATAAAGTGATCAGTAGAAGAAACAAACATTGAACCACCAACAACATGTTGTTGGTGGTTCAATGGCGATGGCTGCAGCAGTTGTGTCCTGGTCTGAACTGAGGCTCTAGGGTTTGTGGGAAAACTCCCAGTGTCGCCTCCTGGTGCCAAACTCGCTTCCAGTGCTTTGTTCAGGCAAGATCATAAGGGGGGCGCCCAGTTGGCAGTTCGGCGGCCAATATGTTAGTGTGCAATGGGTAGTGCAATGGTAGTGCGGTGGTGGGGGGAGTTTCATACAGATGGTGTCGCCGGCGGGTCAGTGGGTTCAATAATGTCCCATCTCGCCCAAGAATTATCCATGTTAACAATAACATGTACAATTCAATTAAGGCCGAGACAGAAGTATATATATATAGTGGGTCTTTATTACACGGAAGAACTCAATGAACGTTATACAGTTTTGGTCAGTAAGAAGCCAGATCAGTCTCTCTCGTCATCTCTGGTCAGCTCTGATCGCGAGCTCCCGGACTCGAACCCTCAGCCAATTACAAGGAGGGGGCGGGACGGGAGCGTATCTGGGCCTTAGGGAAATAGGTATGTACTGCAGCTGATGACCATGAGCCAAGCTCCATAATCTCTTGTAGTGACCCGCCTCCCGCAGCACAATCCTGGGCCCCTCCCCGCCTGAGGCTGTGGAGAGTGTATGCCTGGGGGTGGGCATGGCCAGTCGCCGCCAGAGACAGGCGTAGTGTGGCGAGCAAGGTGTAGGCCATCAGTGGTGATCCTTCTCGGAGGATAAAGGCCGGCCCTGCTAGTGGGGGCCTTTGTAACCTCACGTAGCTGGTCCAGGCTGCCACTGGGCAGCAGGCTGACCGAGGGAGAGGAGAGAGTAGCACTGTGTATGCTTCCCCGGGCCTCCAGCGAGTCTTAGTGGAGCGGACCATAACAATGAGTCCTTCCGAGGTAGTGGTGATGTCGCTGCGTTTGAGCATGTGGCCCTGGTCGGAGTGGGCATGGCTGGTGACGAGGTTCCCTTGTCTGAGTAGGGTATTGTATCCTATAAGTATTGCGGCCACTATAACGGCCGCGTTGGGTCCTATAGTTGCAAGGTGCCTCACCACCCGTTTAATGCTGTTCGGTGTCAGAGGCGGTGCTTGTGAGGTAACATGAGTGGAGAGCCTGAGTACACCCCTCTTCATCAATGTGACAGGGTATGAATCAAAACCAGAGGTGATGCCACCAAAGAGGAGTACCCAAGTCCTGGCCCCACTCAGGTAGTTGAGCACGGTGCCTGGTGCGTTTAAGGTATCGTTGAGGTGAAGGATGTATGCGAATAGATCATACTGCGCCGGTGCCAAGGGGTCGAAGTTTTGCCTGTCTGCGAACTGGATGTATTTCTTCGTCTGCACGGATCTGTTCTTAAGTCCCCAGAGCCAGGCCAGCAGTGTAGACCTCGAGCAGTCGTTCGTGCAGGCCGGGAGGGTAACCTGCGGACAGAGAGCCAAATAAATGCGATGTACCCCGGCTATCCTACAGTGAAGACATCATCAAATTTAACTACCCATTCGGTTAAGTTGAGGCTAAGTGTCATGCATACAGCCCTAGCGTTAAGTGCAGCGTCTGTGGTTCTCCTACTTAGGGCATCTGCAAGGACCAGGTCTTTGCCCGGCTTATGAAGTATCTCGACTTGGCAACAGTTTGTGGCAGCAAATAGCCAGATTTCCCTGGCGCATGCCGTAAGGACCCGATCTGTACCAGCGCCGGATGAAAGTACTTGCTGGCTTGCTGAGTTATCAGTGTTGATAATGATTTTGTAGTCCTCAGGGCTGCTGGGGGCTAGAGTCCTCATTGGCACAAGGAGGTTTATAGCCTCCAGGTGAGCGATGTTTGTATGTCTGCATATCATGTGGTCCGGGTAGGTTTGGGAGTAGAAGTATTCTTTCGAGAAGGCACCCCCGGCGACGAGCGAAGAATCACACTCTATCACCCAGGTTTTCTTCTCGACAGGCTTGAGTAGCACTATCCCATTCGATCGTTCGGCGAACCGAAGGAACCATTCAACGTCGTTGAGGAGGTCCTTGGGTACATCGTGTTTGCCGGTATGTGGGCCGGCCCGGAGTGCAGAGAGGATTCGTGACATGAACCTCCTGGCGGGCTCCACACACTTTGCTATGTGTTGGAGCCTGCCTACCAGTGTCTGTAGATCCCTCCTTGAGGCCTTCTTTTTGTTCGTCCAGTTCTGACACTCGGTCAGCGTGTCGTTGAGCTTGTCAGTTGGGATAGTCACTGTCATGGTCTCTGAGGATATCACAAATCCAAGCCACTCGAGTGTCTTTGTGGGCGGCACACACTTGCCGGGCGAGAGGGTGAGCCCAAGAGTCGCTGCTAGCTCGGTGAAGCCATCGTATGCTGCCTGGGCCCTGCTGTGGTTGCGGGCCACGCCCACAAAGTCATCCAGGTAGCAGTGCACGTGATGCCCCTTCTTCCGTAGTAGGTAGACCAGGGCATTGGTCGTCCTGGCGGATGCCAGTGAGGACGTTCTACATCCGAAGGCAGGAGCTATGTCAGTGTAATGGCTGCCGTTGAGTGTGATGCCGAGAGCAGAGGGTAGACAAGGGGCACGTGCGAAGCTGCCTGTAAGCACGGGCAAGGTCCGCGCACCACAGGTAGCAGTCCGAGCCCAGGCGTGCCACCTCATCCGCTGCATCCATCACGTTGGGAAGGCTGTAGGAGGTTTGCCTTCCTTGGTAGAATCCCCTTCTTATCCCGGTATTGACACTGGCGTTTCTTGGCCAGCTAAGGTCGACGATGACGCGTCTGTTGGTGGTGTTCTTTTTGGGGCGCGTCATCATCGGACTCGTCTGTGACCAGGGTGCGAAGGGCGGTCCCGGGAAGGGGCCCAGTAGGGCACCATGTTGGAGCTCCGTCGACACGTAGTTCTCAATGTGTACTACGTGGGCGGGGTCTTCATTGTGGTTGCTGGTGGTGGAGGTGGGGGGCGTGTCTGCGGTATAATCTACCGGCCACCCAAACTCCAGGAACTCGACGACCTGTCTATCTTGGTATCCCACCAGGAGGCGCCTCCAGGCGCTGATGTTGAGGCCGGAAGGTACTGGTATCCTCGCCTTCAGGTAGTTAGGGAGAGCTGTCAGTCTCACCTTTAACCAGACATTTATTTCGGATGAAAACAAGTCCGTACTTCGAGGAAGTGAGCAATACTTGGATAAGTGTAGCGCAAGTCGGCGACAGGGCCTTCCTTAAACTAGCACAGTAACGCAGTACCATGAATGTCTGAAAGACCAAATTGGCCTAACCTGCTAACATAAGCAGAGTAGCGACATATAAAGTGATCAGTATAAGAAACAATAGCACAACAATACAATGAAATACAAGTAAGTAAACAAGGCGATAAAACTTATGTGCAAGGTCAGCCCTCAACCCGTTCCCGTGAAATACAGCAAACAAGGCAATTGGACAGGTCCCCTAGCCCAGCCTGACTGCTGTGCCAATGAAACAATGTGACAGGTTCTGTAGCCTCCTGTGACTTCTGTACCATCAAAGACAATGTACGACAATTATAATGTATTATCTCCTAATATTAATAATGAAAACAATATTATAGTATAATCAAGTTCAAACATAATTTAAGCACTTTAATCTGTGCAATATATAAATAAAATGTGTGGTTATATCTGAGTAAGAAAATTGGGTATGTTGATTAGTCAACAGATAATTTACGAAAGCGGACACTGCACTATTTTCTTGGACTACTTACCTACACGGCACTACTTTCGGCATGTGACGCTCTGGTTTCTTCACTCTCCCGCCCTCACCTGCTCGGGCCAGTTGCTTCACCCACCCACCCGCCCGATGCTAGAGGGGTTGAGGGTTGCTGGTTCTCGTTAAGTCTTCTCATCTCCACTATGCTTCCTTCGCCTCAACTAGTTTGTCCTCATGACGCCATTTAACTTGGCCTTCACTAATTATCCTGTTATTCATTACTTATCCTGATGAAACTGATACCTGATCATATCAAGAGTTATTGCACTGTTCACGATACTTGTTATACCTACTTGTTATATTTACACTGTGACCTGCCTCACGATACGATACGCATTCACGATTATGTACTCCACACCTCGACCTGCCTGCAGGTTATGTACTCCAAATTAAAAAAAATTATAAATCACTTATTCTCTTTCTCTGTTTGTCCGCGCGCGTAAATTACTACTACAACTAATCAAAGACAATGCACCTTGTTTTCTGTGGGATGGCGCCACTGCATGATTATTTAAGAAATTCCTATATCAAAGCATTGTCTTTGTTATCAGCCTGTAGTCAGTGGTCTGGGATTGGACGCCGTGGCCGAGTCGATAGAGCAGCACAGATCGGCAGATCAGCAGCACATATGTGTGCAGTGAACATCACAAGTACAACAAATGTTCTCTGTGACAGAGTGGTTAGAGGGTCTGACTTTTTTCTAGGTCAGACTCCTAATCTGAACGTTGGTGGTTCGATTCCCTGTGCCAATTTGGATTTCCACCGATGCGTATAAAGGCTCGGGCTTTCTATCAACAAACTGTCTAATGGTGAAAACAAGTCTTTTCAGACTTATCCATGATAGGCAGTATAAATCTTCAAGAAAAAATATTTCCAAAGACCAATATAGTGAATATAATATATTTTCCGCATACCTATACTTGCATACTATTTTATACTTCTTATATATGCACATATATATATATACATATGCACACGTATGTACACATATGTACACAAATACACACAAATGCACACGTATGTATCACATACAAATGATATACACACATGACATATGCACATACACACATATATGCACATATATGGACATATGTACAAATATACATACATGTATGTACGCATACACACGTATTGACACGTATACATACAGGCTACACACGTATACAAACATAAGCACACAAATACATACACACATATATATAAGAAGAGTTCAGGTACAAAACCATGTAAACGCCAATCCAAAAATAGAGATAAACATTAGAATCAAACGCTGAACAATTTTAATTTGTTATATTCCTACTTTTTTGTTCATTGCTCCATAACCATATGTTATGATCACATAGACAGTGGAATTAGTGAGAATTAAAATTACTTTCTGGTAAAAATCTTTTATTTAAACTACATTTTTCGATTGGTGCTTAAGTGGTTTTTCACCTGAACTCTTCATATATACACATACATGGATAGTGATAAAACTGTTATCGTGTATCGCTAGGTGGGGTGGGTACCGGCATCCTTCACTCCCGCCCCCATCCGGGGCTTCCGCGCGACACTCGCTCGAAAGTGTTTTTTTAATAAAGGAGTTGGGGTCTTTACCGCCAACTCATATCACCCTACTTGTCTCTATCATTCTATTTACCTGTTAGCATACGTAAGAATTATTACACATATCATATAAACACATAAACACACATATGCACACAAACACACACACATACATACATATGCACACATGATATATATACACATATATACATACACAAACTTCCCAGTGAGTGGAGTCTGACGCTCCGCGTGGGGGAGTGGGGGGTGGGGGGTGAAGCATGCTGGTACCCCACCCCCTACCCCCGGAGAGGGGGGGGGGGAGGGAGGAGCAGCACACTACACTACAGAGCTTATTAGTATTACACGCGATAAAGAGTTTATCACTATCTATATACATATAAACTTGCACATCTGCACCCATCTTTACCCGCCCTTCTTCGAAACCCTTGCTGCTGTCTGCTGGATACAAGTGCTCAACTACCACCGGACCGAAGAGATTCGGCATCGCCCCAATGCTTCGCCGTTACAACGTTGTAAAGATGTCCCCAGCTTCTACAACCGCCCCTACTGAAGAGTAATCTTCAACCAAAGATTGGGCCGATTTATTGGAGCCTCTCTATAATGTTGCAGTTCTGCAACCAGTAACCGTCGTTACTACACCAAGCAAGCAAGCATATGTGAATAATACATGCATACAGTAAAACCTCTGTAACCTACCACCTCCACAGGTCGACCACTCCCCTATATCGATCGCTTTATTTGGGTCCCAAATGATCGCCCATGCAATACCATTGTAACTGTGTAAAAAAAACTCCTTAAACCGACCACCCCCCTAAATTGACCATTTAAAGTCGGTCCCATTGTCGGTCGATTTAGAGAGGTTTTACTGTATTTGTTTCTGCTTTCTTTCCACTTACAACTGGTTGCGATTGGTGGTCACTCCGCCCCTCCTCCCCCTCCTCCACCACCTCCTCCTCCACCTCCTGCATCGCTCCACGGTGGGTGCTGACCAGCTGGGTGACCTGAATGACCAGCCCCAGGAGGAGCACTGTGGAGAAGAGTTCCGGAGTTCCCATCGTCACGGTTCAGTGCACACTACTGAGTGCTGTGCAAGCAGTGCAGTATCTAGCGTATGTCCTCCTGAGTTTAGCGAACTGTGACAACTGAGTCCCGACACCGAACTAAGTAAGTAAATAAGTAAGCCTCCCGCCTCCGCCACCAGGGGGCACCACTCACGTGCCCTGGTAGTGGTAGGTCACATGGGCAGTACTACATCCGGGCACGCTGTGACGCGCGGTGGCGCTGGTGACAAATGAGACTGGATGGGGAGTCTGTTGTGTGTGAGGAAGGAGCACGAGAAATACCACTAAACCAGTAGACCGGAAAGTAGCTGAGAACGACCTGTTGTTAGAGGCTCTGGCTCTGGCTCTGGCTCTGGTTCTGGCTTTGGAGCTGGCTCTGGCTCTGGTCCTGGCTCTGGCTCTGGAGCTGGCTCTGGCTCTGGAGGTGGCTCTGGAGCTGTCCCTGGCTCTGGTTCTGGCTCTGGAGCTGGCTCTGGCTCTGTCTCTGGGGATCCTTTGTCTCTTTTGGTTGTTGGGGTGTTTTCTTCCCAGCAACATTCATGGTCATATCAGATTGGGTACCGATTTTTATTTACTATTTATTTGTAAACATTTTTATTCATCTGAATAGTTTTCTTCTTTTTACAGTGCCTACGTACTGGCCTTCCGGCTATGCTTAACTTCAATCATTTACACCAATTAATTACAAGAACAATCTTAGGATAATAAAATATTGTTATTACATTTTGCTAATTAAGACGACACTGCTAGCACCATGACCCAATCAGCACCATGACTCAGTCACACTGCCCTGGCACTGAACTAACCAGTCCTTGCCCTTTTTTAAGGCAATGGCGAGGTACAGTAGATAATAGATAAAAGATCCACCTCTGAGTCTGTTCAGAGGTGAATTTCAGCCCTATGTAAAAGTTGGAGAAAATATGCCTCGCTGTTGATGGTTTTAGTTTGACAGTCCAACCTTATGTTGATTAAAATCCAATAACTACAATCCAATTATATATGTTTTCCGTAGCCTCCTGTGACTCCTGTACCATGGGAGGCTAATTTCACTAAATCAGTTCAAAGTGACAGAGCCCATGAAGTAAATCCTCTATGTTTGAATGAACTGGGTGTGTCACCTGACGACCTCAGCCAATGAAAATGACTGTTTCCTGACCTAAATTGGATTATTATCCAGGAATCAACTTCCTGCCAATTGCTGCCATGTTGAAACGTGGGCTCTGTCAATTCAAACTTTAATGTTCATTGATCTACTGGACTAATCTACTAATCAGTTCAAGAGTTGAGGGTAAATATATCAAGGTATGTGAATTATTGGCGAAATGGTCAGATAGAAGAGGGGGGGGGGGGTTAGGTGAGGGGGGATAAGCAAACCCTCCGCTCTCCAGGCCTCACCCCAGCCTCCAGTAACCCAGAATACAAAGAGCATATCAAAAGGAGAGCAATATTTGAGTAGCGGAACAACAATAAAGCAGGAGGATTACATACATGAATAATATTTGCATAAGTACTATATACCTCATATTTTGCTTTTTAGATTAAGAATGAGCACATGCGCTCATTTCATTTACCCACATTTTCTCCACTTTTCATGTAGGGTTGTTCTTAACCCCTACTCAGGCTACTGCAGTACTGGGTGAATCTTTTATCTAAGTAGATTATAATGAGCAATCTAATATATGTATCTAAGAAAGATGACAGAAATTCAATAAGCAGCAGACTATACAACATTAAGTTAACATATTGCACGCCGTGCTGCATCTAAAAGAACATGTGGCCTTCATTTTGCTCGACTCCCTCAAATCTCACCCTAACTGCCGGACAGGCTGTAATTGTAAGCCAGTTGACAGAAGTATGCTTCCGTTCTATAATTAGTTGTTCCCCATTTTGCTTCCCTTCTCCAACCCCGCTCCCTAACCCCCCCCCCCCCCCCCCCACACACACACCCCCACACCCACCCCCACACACACCAACCACCACCTACGCGCACACCCACCCCCCTTCCCACCCACACCTCGAGGCAACGTTACTATCGCACATCATGATGTGCTTTTGACAGCCATGTTGTGGGGGGGGGGGGGGGGGGGGTGCGTTGGTAGGTGAGTGTGTGGGGGTGTTTGGATGGGTGGAGACCATAGTTGGTATTCCCTTCTATGCAGCAACAAATTGTAAAAATATACGGATTTTCGGTTCGGATTTATATATTGGCAAAGAACATTATTATTCTCGGGCGACTGAGTGGGGACCAGGATTATGTAACAGAGAAGCAATGGGTGGCCCACTCGCTTTGTGACATAAGCGCCTATGTGGAAATGTGATAACACATAGCAACCGAGATTGTGATCTGATGTTCATACTTAAGAGACAGTTAATAATTATTGAAATGTTCCCTTCCTGCACCGGAAAGAGTGCATTGAGGGAGCGAAGCATTGATATATGTTTGTTGTAACTGTTTGCAACTACCTGTTACCACGGGACCGATGAACAAGTACACCCAGCCATCCTGCATACATTATGGACACCACTTGCAGCTGGGGTTGAGTGACAGCTGCCCCTATTAGGGCGTCGCCCACCCTGGCTGTAGAGGGTGTCTGATTGGGTGGTTGTGTGAGCCCAGTCACCTGCATTCCTTATACCTGACACACAGACCCCCACAGAAGGCACTCTTGACTAGGTTCTCTAGCAAGAGACACTCCACTCTCTACACTTGAACTAGCAACATCTATTCCAGAAAGACACTGAGCTGTGTGCAACAACCATTGGACTCAGGTTCAATGGGCTGTGGGCACTGATTCCAATATACACCAGCAATAGTCATGCAGATTTGTGTGGGCAGTTGATAAGGAGTGAGGGTGATAGGTCAGCAGTAGGTGAACAGGGGTTGATGCCAATAAAGCACAACCTCTTCACTGTCAATCTTGCGTGACTTGTCTTCCTTTATTTCCTATGAGTTGTTGAGAGTAACGACAGGTGGGAACTGACAGACAATTGTCAGAACACTCCTGTGGAGACTAGTCATTTTTGGGGTTCAGACGGCCGAGTCCCGTCTTATTACAAAATGCTTAAGACTGCATAGTCCAATGAAAATATCAAATTTTCAAAACCAAAGCAATTATCTAGACTTGATTATATTCGATACTGGTGCACTTATTAAAAATTTGTCACCACATAGAATGGAATGCCAAGCCAATGAAATAGAACTTGTTATGGCTGAAGCCTATGGTGTCAAACTCTTTGCGTGCTTGCCAAAATTAATCTTCCATGTTTGCACTTCAAATATCTCAAATGGTAGCCATTTAAATTAAATATTACTTGAAACTAAAAGCACGATAGATATCTCAAAAGTTAGCCATTTAAAATAAAAGTTACTTCAATGTAAAGTAAGATAGATAATAATGACCAACCTAATATATTTATCTTTAAAAAAAATTAAAAAAATAGAAAATCATAATCATCGAAGTGGGCAACTTTAATAAATGCGATAGTGTCTAAGTTGTATATATCAGATCAAATCTAGGTCAGTGTTTTGGTTTAGTATATTTGGTGATTTCATCGAGACTGTGCAGCTTTAACGCTACTCCGTTGCGGAAACTCTTGGACATAAGGGGGTGGTGATACCCGTCTTAAGCCGTGTTTACCCGGGAGAGTTAAATCTCTTCATATAAATCGCCTTGCCTAGTTCGCCTCACATTCGCCGTGTAAACAGGACTCTGGGGCGGATTAGGGCTGATTCGCTTCATATGATTCACTTTTTGTAATCCACCTTGCGAGGTGGTTTATATGAAGCGATTCAGCTGGTTCCCGGGCGGCGGTAGTATAAAATAGTAGTGCGTGCCGGAAACAGGGGGAGCAGTAACTAATCGCTGGTACCCGGCAGTGTTAGGGCCCGATTAGGCCGAAATCTATTAAATGCGATCATATTTAACAGAATTACATACTCAAATAATGAAATTTAATTAAATTAACCCTAAATTACAAGCGATATTAACGTAGCAGCTGCATCGGCGTCGAATCGCCGAGTGTAAAGTAAACAAATAGCAGTGCTCGCCGGCTACAGGCAGAACTAAGGCTGCTGGTTCCCGGCGCCGAAACACTTTCAAACTCGCTTCGTGTAAACGCACCGCTACTTCGCTTCATATGAATCGCTTTGTCTAATTCGCTTCACAATTGCCCGTGTAAACACGGCTTAATATTCGCTATATAGATCACACCCGAGCAATATCCTGCTGATAGTCAGGATGTGTTTTTTTTTAGTATAGCATGCTTCGTTTCTAAGAGTCGTACGTGGCTGTGGTTGACACAAAATGGGGTGGGGTCGGGAGGGGGGGCTTGACATAAAGATGACAGGATGGTTACAATAATGCTTCATTTTACTTCAAACTCCAAGGTATATATATGTATATGTCTGTTTGTGTTTGTGTGTGTGTTTGTGTGTGCGTCTGTGTATGTTTGTGAGGGTGTTTGTGTGTGTGTTTGTCTCTGTTTGTGTGTTTGTGCGTTTGTGTGTGTGTTTGTGTGTATTTATGTGTGTGCTTGTGAGTGTGTTTGTGTGTGTTTGTGAGTCTGTATGTGTGTTTTGTTTGCATTTGTGTTTGTGTGTGTGTGTTTTGTGTATGTGTGTGTTTGTGTGCGCGTGTTTGTGTGTGTGTTTGTGAGCGTGTCTGTGTGTGTTTGTGGCTGTGTGTGTTGTGTGTATGTTTGTGTATGTGTCTCTTTCTAGCAGTTCACTGTCTGATTACTGTTGTCAAGGAAACCACCCAAGTAAAAGCTGTGGAAAGTGTTGTTTCGGCATGAAATTGATTTCATTTTATAATGAATGCAATTAGGGGCCGTTCATTATTGTCAAAAACTCAAAACAATGGAACTATGAAACTTTAAGCCTTACTTTGAACTTATGAATAATTGAGTAACTCGGAATGCACATAAGTGCATCAGAGTTTGCGGTTATGTTCGAATAACTGCATTATTCTTCAAATGCAATCATTTCGTTCCCGAAACAAATGGTTCTTGAAGTCAAAACTGAGTAGGGTTCTTGACCTACATTAGTTGCTGAATTAGGCTACAGCGAAATAGCGCTAACAACTATTCTACACTAAATAAAATCTCACTTCCTTTGTGTATGTGTAGCAGCGCGTTGTACTGCCATTCTTCAGTGCCGTCAATAACTTCACTTTCACCCTAGCATGGTCACGGATATTATTAGTGGCTGGGTCGACACCAACTTTGGAATCTCTGAAGTGACATATATACCATGTTTACTGAATTGTCTTTTCTTTTTCTTATTATTTGTGTTGCTTTGTAAACAAAGAAATCCTTTAAAAAAAAAAAGGGTCAAGTACGATGCTAGTGAGACAAAAGTGTAGGTTTTGATTATAGGGGTCGGCCTACATATTCCCGTCTGTCTCCTCGAAATGGGGTTTGACTACCGCAATAATGACAGTGCACACATTGTCAAAACATGATTCTGTGCTCGTAAAACTGTGCCATGCCCTCTGGTGGCCATAATTGAAATCATGTTGAATTAGGCTACCATTATGTAACTAGTTGAGAGAGATGCATGTTTTCCCCCTTTCCAGGCCACCCCCCTCCCCCACTTCATCCCCAACCTGCTTCATCCCACCCCACCCCACCCCCACCCCACCTGCCTCCCCTAGTTTTCCCCCACCCCACCGCTTCCCACCTCACTCCCACACTACCTCAGCCCCACACCCCTCACCCCCAGCCCTCCCGCCTCACCAAGCTTTCCTCCTCCCCACCCCATCCCACCCCCACCCTGCCTCACCCCCACTTCATCCCACCTCACCACTACATCACCCCTCACCACCCCTTACTCACTCCGCCTCACTCCCACCTCATCCCCAGCGTATCCCATCTCACTTCCACCTCATCCCCACTTCACTCCACCTCACTCCACCTCCACCTCCACTTCACCCGCAACCCACCCCACTACACCCCCACTTCACCCCAACTTCACCCTCCTCTTAACCCACCTCAACCCACCTCACCCCCACTCCACCTCACCCTCACCTTACCACCACCTCACTCCCACTTCACCACCACCTCACTCCCACTTCACCCCAACCCTACCCCAACCGCATTCCCTCCAAACACCCACTTCACCCCAATTCACCCCACCTCACCCCACCTCACCCCACCTTACCAACACCTCACTCCCACTTCACCCTAACGCTACCCCAACTGCATTCCCTGTCAAAACCAAACACTCAGAAAATAATAACTTGGCACTACTTTTCCTGGCACTGGACATTACCTTCACAGCCAAAAGCATAGATGCCTAGTTGGCTTATTCAATTGTCAGGGTTATGTGACTGCGTTGGATATTGCATCATGATGCCAGCAAAAATGATAGTGCAAGTGGGCAGCACTATAAAGTCACCATACATGCACACCGTCACAACTTGGTACCCGTCCTGATTTGACCTTAAATATTGCTAGCACGTAAAGCCCCAAATAAACCAAGACCAAGCCCTAGCTGTTAACCCTCGCTAACATGACCCATCACTCCCAGTCCACTTATCGCCACCCCACCCCCCAACCACCACCAGCTCCACCACCCCCACCACCATCAGCACTCCGACCACCCCACCACTCCCACAACCCTTACCACCACCACCACCTACCTCCCCCCACTCCCACTCTCACCACCACCCCCCACCACCTTCACTATCAATATCACCACCACCACCACCACCACCACTCCCACCACCACCCCCACCACCCCTATCACTCCCACAACCCTTACCACCACAACCACCTTCTCCCCCCACTCCCACTCACACCACCACCCCGACCACCCTCACCATCACCATCACCACCACCACCAGCACCACCTACCCCCACTCCACACTCCCACCACCACCACCCTCACCACTCCCACCAAACCCCCACCACCTCCCCCCCTCCCCCACCACCTCCCCCGACTGCCACTCCCACCACCACCATCAGCACTCCCACCACCACCCTCACCCCACATCCGCCCTGGGGACCGAACCAACGTGTGATTACGCTGAAATGAGGGTGACTGACAATTGTCTTTGTCACGATGGATCGTGACAGTGTCGCCAAAGGTGTCACACCCGCTGTTGGGTTTGGACAAGTTTTGAGAGAAAATCATAAACGTGACAAGAATCCATCTTCCCTCCTAAAGCTAGGATTCCTTACACATGGTATGCGGCATGCGGCGTGCGGCGTGCCGCGTGATTACGGGATGGGTCCTTTCACCCACACCCACACCCACACCCACACACAGTGTCAGGTTTCCTCACCACTGTTCTCTATGGCAAACGCAGCAGCATTCGCATTCGCATGCCGCACCGATCGGTACATGGACCGATCCAGTATTCGCATGCCGCATGCCGCATACCGCGTGTAAGGAATCACCCCCATTGACTTAGATGCTTTTCGATTTTTTGCCACATTCGCATTCACATTCGCATCCCGCATACCGCGTGTAAGGAATCCTAGCTTAACGCTACCACCCGCCCCCACACCCACACACATACACCCTCAATCCCGGCCGCACCGCCTACACCTCGTCTTTCAAATCTGTCCTGTATGTTAAAGTTGCACAATATATTGCCTTTGAGTTTCTACCATATTTAAATATATATTTGCTGCATACGCACTTATACGAGTATAATTATCCGGAAAGCGATTATCTATGAAGTGAACATCAGTTCATATCAACTGACTCGACACCAACTAATGACACTCCTCTACTCATCGACTGGTCAGACCTTCTGCCTCGCCGGCTTCTTTCTCCTCGACTGGCTCTGCCTCACACCTGTTCCACTCGCCCAATAGACCCCACTAGTTAAGCTAGTGACATCTGTCGGCAGAATCTGGTTTTAGCGTATGCCGACGTATGTGATTTGTGACCAACAGGTCGGCGTACATCGTCATACGTTACGTATACATTTGGTGTATGTCGGGTACGTTCCGGGTACATCGTTATATGGCATCTTACGTCACCATGCATTGAGGCTCCAAAAAAATTGTGTGCATGCTAAAAATTTCCAACGTGTGTCAACGTGTGTCTCGTACGTTGAATGTACGCTGCGTGTATGTTTGGGATACATCGGCGTATGTTGGGAGTACATTAGGGATACGTTGGAATGTATGTTCAGGATACATTAGGGATACGGTGAAATACGTTGCTGCATGTTAGCCATACTTTAAGCTGGTGGGAATGTGCAGTCTGAGTACAGTCCGCATACTGCCAACGGATGCATTAGGTACTCCTAACGGCCGTCCTGATATGACCTTAGATGTTGCTAGGATGTAAAACAACAACAAACAAACCTAACGTACTTCAAATGTATGCCTGCCATATCTCCAGCGTATTTGATGTATACGTTGTACTTCTAGTGATGGAGTAACGTATGTAACATTGGTCAGCGTACAGTGAGCATATGCGACAGTTTTGCGAACGTTTGGCAAACGTTTTGCGAGGCACATGAATGCTCTCATACGCTAGCAATAGGTCAGAGATACGTTCTGCATATCTTATGTACATTGTGTGTACATTGTGTGTATGTTGTGTGTACGCCAATTTTCATCCGCCGTCGTTGAAAAGTTCGACGAATTCCGACGTACTGGCAAATTTTCTAATGTTGAGCATGCGCTGACACCGTACATCATAGTGTGACAGGGCCTTTAGTTTTAAATAGCTTTTATTTCAAAATGTTAACCTTGGGGATGTTTGAAGCGGAAATACCCTAAATTAATTTTAATGTGCACGCCAAAATATCAAGCAGGATAGGCTTTTGCTTACCCATAATCGAGCAGCTTAGCACAGGAGTACCAAACTGCACTAAGTGTTTAATGAGATACCAGTATCTACATTGGATATGTATGGTCGAATTTCGGTAAGAGCCTTTGGCTTTGAAAAGTCGGCACTTTCATTGCATGGTGAAGCTATAAATTACATATATATTGAGTTCAACATCAATGATGGGCATGTTCATTTACCTTGTGACTGAATGTGGTTAAATCATAAAGAGTGATGGCTTTCCATGCAGAATGTCGGGACTTTAGCTAAGATTCCATATATGCGGTGTGTGGCATGCGGTGTGTGGCATGCGGCATGGGGCATGCGGCATGCGGTATGTGGTATGTGAATGCGAATGCGGTATGCAGCATAAATACCGATGCCATGTTTGGTCTTTTTTTCTACAAATTTGTGAAGGAAAGTCAACGTTCCTGTTGTTTCCTATGGCAAGCATACCAGCATTCAAATTCGCATACGCATTCACACCGATCAGTTCTTATTGCGATCTACTTGCCGCATTCGCATTCGCATTCATATTCACATTCGGAAGCACCACTGTTCATTGACATGCTTTGCCATATTTTGTCGCATTCACATTCACATTCGCATACGCATACCGCATACATGGAATCTTAGCTTTTGAATACTGATCGAATCAAACCAATGACTTTCAAAATTGATACTTGTCACCATATATCCTGGCACTTGGCATTACTTTTACCCTTGTCACACTACGACGTAACGAGCCAACGTGAGCCTAACGTTGACATTTTTCGTCATGACGTTGGTTTACGTCATGATGATGTCAGAATGACGTTGAGCTACGTCACATTACGTCGTGTTACGTCGAGTTGCGTCAAGGTTTTGGACATGTTCAAAACTTTCGACGTAGGTCGAACGTAAGGGTTTACGTTCGCCGTACGTTCTGTTCACGTTCAGTGAACGTCAATGACGTTAAATGGACGTTATTTCAACGCTGCTCACTACGTTCAACTACGTTCCACTACATTGACCCACATTAAACCAAGTGCAAAAGCCTACGAGGCTTAATGGGAACGTCAGGAGAACGTCACGAGAACGTCAGGAGAACGTCAGGAGAACGTCAGGAGAACGTGCATTCAACGTACGTTCAACGTGTCACGACATAGCTAACGTCATGTAACGTTCTTCTGGCGATGGAATAACGTTCATAACGTTCCGTGAACGTAGTGACGTTGTCCTCTCTCGGGGATTGACGGTATCACTACGCTTTACCAACGTTACGCTCTCGTCCACTACGCTGCATCCACGTTCAACTTCTGCCCAAATTTGCATACTACGCCGAGAAGTTCAACGTTCTTCACGTTCTCCCTACGTTGACGTCGTTACGTCGTAGTGTGACAGCCCCATAAGATAGGGCAAGGACCGGTTTGCTCAGTATGAGAATAATCTGGGATATCGGGTTATGGTGCTGGTGGCCAGGGCCACATTCAGGGTGCGTCTCTGAGGTGCCGCGGAGACGTCTCCGCGATGCTTTTTGGCCTATTTGCGTTCAGGGTGCGTCTCGGAGACGTCTCGGAGACACCTCCCTTTTCAGATAGGAGACAAAAAGCGCCTCAAAAATGGCTGCCGTATTCAGTGGTTCCAGCCACTCACAGCACAGCTTTTCCATTGCAAATGGCCGCCGCCTATGGGGGTGGCCATTTTCGAGATAACAAACTGCTTTTGCCATTCAGACTAGCATGACGTCAGGGCCATCTTCAAGGCGCCTCCGAGATGGACCCTGAACGCGGCCCTGATCTCCCAGTGGGGCAGCCTGTGAGGTTACCATGAGTACCCACTGTAGCAAGTCGGTTCCCATTCTGATATTACTCTAAATGATGCTAGGATGTAGAACCAACAAACCAACAACCATTTGTGAGGCGGTTGATTAACACTACATTGGTCTGCACTATTACACTATTAGTGCTGTGGAGTAGGCAGGCTTGCTGTTTGTTTTATGTGCACAGTTGATGCTTTCCTTTATAATGGGGTTGAGGAAATAATGGTGGGGTCATTTCTCTTAAAGTTGCAACTTTCGATGGTTTTGAGTTTTAGTCATGTTTCCGAGATAAATATATTGAATTGATTGGTTTAATCTACCTTACTTTAGCTTGAAGGAACTTTTATTTTAAATGGCTAACTTTTGGGATATTTCTTCTTTTTTTTTTTGTACATTAGTTGTTTAAGCAGGGGAAATTTCAGTCGCAGACGACTGGTCTTCCTCATTCCACTGCTCCTTGCCCTATCCTAGTAATGCCGAGCATCTGGCTAGGAGGCGACAAGTATCAATTTTTAAGTCATTGGTTTGCCTCGACCAGGATTCGAACCCATGACCCCACGATCTACCAGCACGGGAGACGGACTCTCTAACTCAAGTGCAAGCAGGCAAAATTAATGTTGGCAAGCACACCAAAACTCTGACGCCATAGCCTTATGCAGTAACAGGTTTGATTAAATTGATTTAGTATGCCGTTCTATGTGGCAATAAATAGTTAATATGTGAATCAGTATCTAAGTTACTGATCAAAAAGAATCTCCGGTGGAATGGACACCTCATGAGGATGTCATCAGACAGGCTGCCAAAGCAGATCCTCTATTCTCAACTGTCTTCTGGTTACAGAAAGAGATGGCGTCCTCATCTCCGGTTCAAGGATACCATCAAGAGAAACCTGAAGCTGAGAGACATTAAGACCGACTCATGGACGTCACTCTCATGGCAGAGAACTAAATGGAGAGCGGCAGTCAAGGAATGAAAACAGTCGTTGTCACATCGCGACTGACAGCATGATGATGATGATGATGATCTAAGCTAGATATGTAGAATCAAATGTAGGTGAGTGTTTTGGTCTTGAAAATTGTATGATTCATCGGAGTATGCAGCTATAAAGTTGCAAACAGTTGCAATCGCAACAACAACAAGAAACACACTAACCAGATGGGATGGCTGAATGAGTTGAGCGTCCTTCTCCCATTCTGGTAGATCATGGGATCATGGGTTCGAACCCTGGTCGAGTCAAATCAATGACTTAAAAATGTATACTTGTCGCTTCCTAGCCTGGCGCTCAGCATTATTAGGATAGAGCAAGGAGCAGTGGGATGAGGAAGACCAAGGGTCCACGATTGGAATTTCCCCTGCTTAAAGCTGCATAGTCTGATGAAATATCAAATTTTCAAAACTGCACCAATTATCTAGATTTGATCTTACATATCTAACTTAGATACTGATGCAGTTATTAAGCATTTGTTTCTGCATAGAAGGCAATACTGAGTCAATTTAACAGAACCTGTTACTGCAGAAATCTATGGTCTCAGAGTTTTGTCAAGCTTGCCAAAACTAATTTTCCATATTTGCACTCGAAATATCTCAAAAGTTTACCATTTAAAATAAAAGTTACTTTGAAGTAAAGTAAAGTAGATACTAGTGATCGATCTAATATATTTATCTCAGAAAAAATACAGAAATTCAAAACCATCGGACTATGCAACTTTAATCAACTAATCTACAAACAATTTTGTTTTAAATACACTTCACAACACGGCCGTCAGGTGCCGCCACTATGACACGACGCGGACGACATGTGTAACTGGTGAGTGGCATCATCTGGTGTGAATACGGCGAACTAACTGCACCGGAACTGTTTACTACATGCGGGTTGGTATTACTGCGCGTCCGATATGACCTCAAAGGTCAATAGTATTGTAAGGATATTCTAATTTCCTAAGCCGACCACCACCCTAAATGGACCACTTAATACCCCTGTCACACTATGACGTAACTGGGAATCGTAAGCCTGACATGTTCATGTTTCATCATTACGTTGCCGTACGTTGGGTTACGTTATGATGATGTCAGAATGACATCGAGCTACGTCACGTTATGTCGTGTTACGTCGGCGCGCGTCAAAGTTTTGAACCTGTTCAAAACTTTCGAGGTAAATTGAACGTAAGGGTTTACATTTGCCATATGTTCTATACACGTTCGGCGAACGTCAGTGACGTTAAACGGACGTTAGTCAAACGCTGCTCACTACATTCAACTACGTTCCACTACGTTGACCCACATTAAACCCGGTGGAAACGTCCACGCGGCATAATGGGAATGTCAGGAAAACGTCAGGTGAATGTATGTTCAACATACGTTCAACGTTCCGCCACCGTGTCATGATGTATGTAACATCACATAACGTAGTTCTGGTGATGGAATAACGTTCATAATGTTCCGTGAGCGTAATGACGTTGTCCTCTCTCGTTGAATGACGGTATCACTACGCTTTAGCGACGTTACGCTCTCATCAACTACGCTGCATCCACGTTCAACTTGTGCCCAAATTTGCATACTATGCCGAGATGCTCAACGTTCTTCACGTTCTCCCTACGCTGACGTCATTACGTCGTAGTCTGATAGGGCCTTAAAGTCGGTCCCATGGTGGGTCGATTTACAGAGGTTTTACTGTGTGTGTGTGTGTGTGTGTGTGTATGTGAAAGGCAGCATACGGCCAGTTCCCCCTAGTTTGTCCCTGGAACGCAGTGCCAAAAGGACGAAGACAAGAAGAAGCGTATGCTTCCACATTTTGTTTACTATCTCCGCCCACTCCGACTTCATACAACCCAGTGCCCCACCCAGGCCGTATTCGATTAACACGACCCGGGCGACTCGGGTCACCCGAGTTGCTAAAATTTAAAATCAAACACCGCAAGTGGAGTTGACAAAAACACATGCCATGTGCAAAATGTCCTGACCGCAGTAACCCACGTCCTTGCTGTGGGTGGCTATAAGAGCAATGACGTCACATTTGTGCTGGTACCGTCCTGTAGGAAAACAGCTACCAGTACCAGTCCTACATGAGTTTTTTTGGTCATAACCCAAATTAATGAAATGGAGATATTACTAAACTATGCAATCATAAAAAACTTTAAATCCTATTTTGCTGTAGTTATATTGGTTATTAAAAAAGAAAAAAATGTTTTGGATTAAGCCACCATTTTTTCCACCCCGAGCGTGGAGAAGCGTATTCGATTATTCGACCCAAGTCTGTAGGATGTGCGCATGCGCCAAAAAGTGGCTCGGGTGAGCCGAGTTGATTAATCGAATACGCCCCCACTGACCAGCCATGTCGCAGGTAACCTCTCAAGGTTGGGGGGGGGGGGGGGGGGGGGGGGGGGGGGCCGCTAGCTGGACCCAGTAGTGGCAGTCCACCCAGGGTCCCACCCTCTAGCTAGCATGCCACTACCTGTCGCAGTGAAATGCCAACAGTGGATGGCATACTTTCTGCCGCCACCGCATGTCTTATGTCAGGACTAAGGCCTACTACCGCATGTCTCATGTCAGGACTATGGCCTACTACCTCATGTTTTATGTAAGGATTATGGCCTACTACTGCATGTCTCATGTAAGGACTATAGCCTACTACCGCATGTCTCATGTCAGGACTAGGGCCTACTACTTCATGTCTCATGTCAGGATTATGGCCTACTACTGCATGTCTCATGTCAGGACTAGGGCCTACTACTGCATGTCTCATGTCGGGACTAGGGCCTACTACCACATGTTCATGTCAGGACTAGGGCCTACTACCGCATGTCTCATGTCAGGACTATGGCCTACTACCACATGTTTCATGTAAGGATTATGGCCTACTACTGCATGTCTCATGGTAGCAATATGGCCTACTACCGCATGCCTCATGTCAGGACTAGGGCCTACTACCGCATGTCTCATGTCAGGACTATGGCCTACTACCTCATGTTTCATGTAAGGATTATGGCCTACTACTGCATGTCTCATGGTAGCAATATGGCCTACTACCGCATGCCTCATGTCAGGACTAGGGCCTACTACCGCATGTCTCATGTCAGGATTATGGCCTACTACTGCATGTCTCATGTCAGGACTAGGGCCTACTACTGCATGTCTCATGTCAGGATTAGGGCCTACTACCACATGTTCATGTCAGGACTAGGGCCTACTACCGCATGTCTCATGTCAGGATTATGGCCTACTACCGCATGTCTCAAGTCAGGACTAGGACCTACTACCGCATGTCCCATGTCAGGACTAGGGCCTACTACCGCATGTCTCTTGTCAGGACTAAGGCCTACTACTGCATGTCTCATGTCAGGACTAGGGCCTACTACCACATGTCTCATGTCAGGACTAGGGCCTAATACCACATGTCTCATGTCAGGACTAGGGCCTACTACTGCATGTCTCATGTCAGGACTAGGGCCTACTACCGCATGTCTCGTGTCAGGACGATATAGTGAGTAGATAATGGGATATATTCGGAGTTTGTGCCTGTGCTATCATGCGTTTGACTCAGCCAGGGTTTGAACCCACCACCTTCCATACAGATTCGATTGTGTTACGTCTACAACAATATCACCACCCTCACCACCACCAACAACAATAGCTACTCGGCCCAAAATGCTAACAGATTTTTACCTTTGACAGTTGGTAGGGAGGAAAACTCCATAAGTCCTCCGACAGTCCAGATAGTAGTTGTATTATTACCGCGCCCTTTCTCCGCTAGAGGTCAGAGCAGTTCGCTGACACGGGTTCACCCATTGCCAATATACCCCTTTCAATCTTTATAAACATTGTGTATGCGCACGCAGCTTGGCTGCAGAATGAATACACACTGCCATTGAGTTTGCCGGTGTGCGCAGTGCAAAACGTCAGTTTTATTCAAAATTAATAGAAATGCAGAACCCTAATCGTATAAATTTAACATAATCTATTTGTTAAATATGTTTTCTATATGTGTTCCAAGTGGTTTGTTTCTATGTGATGTATTTTTAGAGATATTTAACTTTTTCTGTATGAAGATTGCTCACGGCCATTGACAATGCATTGAGTTTGCCAGTACGCGCAGTGCAAAACTTCAGTTTTTATTCAAAAGTAATAAAAATGCAGAACATTAATCGTATAAATTTAATATAATCTATTTGTTAATTATGTTTTCTTTATGTGTTCCAAGCGGTTTGTTTCTCGGTTTGTTTGTGGTGTGGGTCTAGAGATATTTCACTTGTTCTCTATGAAGATTGCTCATAGCCATTGAGTTTGCAGTGTGACAGTGTGTCATCCTGCATCCAAGCAGCCCGCGGACTGACCTATATACCTATGCTGACGTCATATGAAATAGATCTATAGCGTCCCCAAAGTTTGATGTCTAACTTACTGTGCGTCATCTTTGATTACAATGGCGTGTATTATTGATACACGCCATTGTAATCAAAGACGAGTAATCCTACTGACTCGGTGTTGGCTTCCACTCGGTCTGCTCCTGGGTCAACACTGTACGCGGTGTAGGGTGAACATGTGGGCCTCTGGTTCTCTGCACCACGTGAGCAGTGTGCACAGGGAACGCCCAGCGCAGTCAGCTGTCGCGTGTAAGCTACACTTACGGGATCTGCGGTCAGTTTGACATCAGCAACAAGCAGGATGGATTAACCCCAAGAGAGGTGGGTCAGTGTTTTGATAGCTCCTCTATTTCAGACAATATCCGTGAAACTAAAGTCCTTAAACTAAGCTAAAGTTACATATTCCGATGGTTTTGAGTTTCTGTCATTTTTTTCAGATGCATATAATAAGTTGATTGTTTATTGTTTAATGCATCTTACTTTAAAGTTACATATTCCGATGGTTTTGAGTTTCTGTCATTTTCTTGGATAAATATATTACATTGATCGTTATGATCTACCCTACTTTAGTTTGAAATAACTTTTATTTTAAATGGCTAACTTTGGAGATATTTGAAGTGCAACCATGCAAAATTAATATTGGCAAGCACGCCAAAACTCCGACACCATAGCATTCTGCAGTAACAGGTTCTATTCAATTGCCTCAGCATTCCCTTCTGTGTGGCGACAAATGTTTAACAAGTGCACTAGTATCTAAGTCTGATATATAGACTCAAATCTAGACAATTGTTTTGGTGTTGACAATTTTATGCTTTCATCGGACTATGCAGATTTAAGTTGAAGTAGGTATGGTTTTATATTACTAACTTCAGAGATATTTGAAGTGTAAACATGCCAAATTAATTGTGGCATTCTTGCCAAAACTCTGACACCTGAGGTTTCAGCAGAAACACGTTCGATTAAACTGACTCAGTATTCCCCTTTTATTCAGCAACAAATACTTAATAAGTGCCCTAATATCTAAGTTGGATACGTAGGTTCAAATCTGGATAACTGCTTTGCTTAAAGGCCCTGTCACATTATGGCGTATGGCGTTAGCGTATGCCGGCGTATGCGGTTTTCGACCCACACACCATCATCCGCCGTCATACGCCGTCATACGCTACGCACAAGGTCCCAGCGGCATCTGAAGCGTATCCCCAGCGTATGCCTAACCTATGCCTAACCTATCCCTAACCTACCCCTAGCCTATGGCGGCATATTCAAAGCGTATCCCGACCTATACGCAGCGTACTGTGATGAGGTTTGACGGTTGTGATTGACAAGTTCAGCATACGCCTAACCTTTGCGTAACCTATGTCGGCATATGCATAGCGTACGTCGAGCGTATGAGCAGCGTATGAGCAGCGTATGAGCCATACACCGCCATATGCCAAAAAAAATTGAGTATGCTGAGAACAAAATTGGACGGACGCGGGTATGACGGCGTATGACGGCATATGACGGCGTATGCCGGTGTATGCGTAGCGTATGTGTAGCATATGCGAAGCGTATGACGGCGTATGACGGTGTATGATGGCGTATGGGTCGAAAATCCATACGCTAACACCATACGCCGTAGTGTGACACCACTTTTAGTTTTACAGAACGTTGGGGGTACGCCTGGCAGGTGTCAATCCAGCATATGCCCAACCTATGCCGACGTACCCCTAACCTATGCGTTACTTATGCCGGCATATGCATAGCGTACGCCTAGCGTATGAGCAGCGTATGATCCATACGCTGAAAATTTTGAGCAAGGAAACAGGCTTGTTGGAGGATCGGTGTATGATGGCGTATGCGTAGTGTATGCATAGCGTATGGTAGCGTATACTGACATATATGATGTAACGCGCTTACACTGCCGTACGCTCCCGCAAAAAAAACTAATGTGACAGCCCCTTTAGGAATGTTGATGCTTTGAACGGACTATGCAGCGTGAACATTTAAAAATAAAGATATTAACAGTGGTTTCAGGCTCAAATTTCTATATGACTAAAGGGCGCATTCCATATACGCGTAATGCGTAATGCGAATGCGAATGCGAATGCGACAAAAAATCGAAACGCCTTGAAACCTATGAGCTACATTCCATACACGCGTAATGCGTAATGCGAATGCGAATGCGTCAGAAATCCATTATCCCGATCGCTCCATGTAGCGATCGGTGCGTAATGCGTAATGCGTAAAGGCGGTGCGAATAGAAAATCATCAGTCGCATTTGTCCATTGATATAAGGTTGGAGGAGGCGTCTGATAATTACGGACAGCCGGGACAAGGTGGTGCGAACAGAAAAGCATCAGTCGCATTTGTCCATTGATATAAGGTTGGAGGAGGCGACTGATAATTATGGACAGCCTGTGCAAACATGTAGGTGTATGCGGCGGACCTGTTAGGAAGCAGTCTTCATATTTGGGACGGTCCTAACATCCCTCTAAGCAAGCTAAACTGAGCCATGTTTGGACCGTCCTATTCTGTGTGTGTGTGTCTCTGTGTGGGTATCTGTGTCTGTGTGTGTGTCTGC